>JALIZH010019828.1:0-76275 GCA_030522465.1 Rhipicephalus appendiculatus | reverse complement strand
CCACCGCCTTCAATGCAGCACAAACGCGTTTCGAACGCGCTGTCTTTAGGCGGTGGCAAGTCAAGTTCAAGTCAAGGAGCCTTTCTGAATACGGGGGTTAGGGGCCCTTAAAAGCCGAAACTAGTCGTCTCCGGCCGCCAGAATTACAACGATATGGAAACTCACCACCTCGTCTAGCTTCCAGCCGGGGTCGGCCCCATCACAGCCAGCCTAGACGCGGAAAACTACAGAGCGTCGTGTCTCCGCTTGAGACAGACCACGGCTCAAATTTGAAACTTTGTTCTGCTCACTGGGATGCGATTTACGCTCTGCTGTCGCAAGGGGAACACTCCTTTGTTCAATACCTCAATTAGAGCCGAAAAAAAAGAACCCTCCCACACTCACGTCTTGTTGAAGACCGGCGTCCGTTACACAACGATGACAGGCGTGGCCCGAGGCCTCCTTATTCTTCAGCGTTTGCAGAACACACAAGCGTCCACGCTTCTCGCTTGCTGGTTCCACAGCTCGCGAGGTCGTGCCATGCAAAGTTGATGATGATGATTATATCCTCTTCCTAATGGCGCTCTGCCACGAAAGAAATAACGCCATCACAAAGAGGACATCGTCATCGTGAAGGTTCGCGTTGTGGCTTTCATCACGACGGTGGCAGAGAGTTCTTGATGGTGCGGTGCCCGAGGGCCCTTGAACGACATGAATTACTGCCAGGTGGAAGGAGTTAGTGTGGTTTCTTTCTCTCCTTCGCTTCTGTCACTGACGTTATTACTCTCATTAAGAATTATAGTTGGCTAATGGCAATCCTTCTCTTCAGCTAGGAAGACAGAAATGCCGCCTAGTTTTTTTACATTGTCTAATTAACCACCAGTTCTGCCGCAACCCTTCACTACATATAAGACCTGTTTTGAAAACGGACACCTCACCACACGGAATTTCTTTTTTTGTCCAGAGACCATTCTAGAATGGTATTATCGTCCCCTAGACGTAAAACGTGTGACCGTATGTTTTAATATGTGCATTTTTATATTTATCTTGTTTCTGCTTTATCTGTAATTCTGGGATACTCTTAGGAAAACGCTAATGGGAAAATTCATTAATTGCATGGCCAATCTCCTGTATTCGGTATGAGCAATCGGCTGAGGAGATGTAGAAAAAACATGGCTGATCCCTCCGTCATAGTGAAACGCGTCTTCACAGTAGCAGTTTATTGTGGATTGATAAATGAGAGCTATTACGATGTCTACTCGCGTTTGACAGATACAGCACCGCTTGATGTAGAAGCACCCACGTTGACGTCTCCGTCCCGACGACTAACGCCCATTGTCGTGGTTCAACGCTTGCGGTAGCTGAAGTTGTGAAAATATACCTTGACACCGCATACGCTGAATCCCGCGCAAAGATGGCCACAACAAGCACACAATAAATTTGAAGGACCAAAATGTGTTCGGCGAAAGCCTGTGGCCATTCCACTGACTATGCCATATCTTAGCATTTTTGTTTTTTTTTCTTTTTTGTGGCCCCTGTGCCATCACGTGATATATGAAAGAGTGTGAGGGGAAAGGCCACAGCTGTTATCGCTTCTGGGCGCGGACGGAGGGACGGACTGACTCGAGTATGAGACATTAAAGGCTTTCGCCTTAAAACACTGGTACTCGGTATGCACTCCTTCAAAGCCTCGTGAAACGCGCAGAGATACTTCCAAAAATAGATGGACGCCATAAGCGAGTCTTGGGCTAAAGCCGCCACATCGCGCTGTGTTACAACGTTGATGAAATTACATTTCTCCTTTTGGAAACGCGCCCAATGGGACGGTCAAAGCAACGGTGCGTTGCTGGAGCTAATCGCGGAAGCCACTCATTACATCACTCGTCCGCTTCCAGACGGCCAACATCACCCTGCGGACAGGAGCACTGGCAGATATAAAAGCTGCGTCCGTGTAGCATCCTTCATCGTTTTGGCGGTGGCGCAGTGGGTTAAACGCTCACCAGCCAACGTCGTGGATCGAGAGGTCGTGCGTTCGACTCCCAGAAACGGATCATTTTCTTCGCCTTATTTTCTTTGCCATGTGATAACTTTCATTTTGCTGACGTACTTCCGTGATGGAAACACGTCATGTAAGTCTTGGTAGAGCCGGGCATAAAACACTTTCGTTTTAAAAGAAGAAAGGTGGAAGAAAAAAACTGGTGATGTCTAACAGCCTAAATTAAGATCCATTCCAAAGTGTTCTGGTCAGATGAACACAGCTGTACAGTGTGCTTAAAATATCGGAATTTCGCTGATGTGTTGTCTTTTAGGTTCTTTTTTTTCGTCTAACTCTTTTATTGAACTTCTTTGTCTATTGAGATGTATTTCTGAAGTTATCAACGAAAGGTAACAACACACAGTCTTGACTAATCCGGCAAAGTGGGCATGTGCCACAGTGCTGAGGATTCAAACATTCTATCGATCAATTCATGCGCGTAGTGCTAGTTCACGAGAGAAAATAGAAAATTTTCTCATTTACTGCCGCACCACAAGCTCCCAAGAGAAAAGACAGTTCCCTTTGGGAAACTTCAGACCAGCAGGTTCAATCACGGTACCCGTTTTTATGCTATCTACTCCGAAGCGACTGCAAATTCTCATGTGCAACGAATACACTCTATCAAATGGTATGGAAGTGTGGATGCTACAACTCAGTACCACCTATCACTAGAAGAAATGTCGAGTGATTTGAGGCCCAGCTGATGAGCTCATGCCCTGAAGACCAGCGACGCCTGGTAAACAGGGATGACCTGTCAGCTCAGAAACACGGCATCCTGGACTAGGAGGCCCACCCACCTTGAACGACCCTGCCATCGCCTCACTGCACTGAAAAAGTTTATTCCTTCTTCTCCTCGCTTTAGAAAAATTTTGCGGAGTCACAAAAATAACCATGGTGGAAAACATCGTATATCGCGTTTATGCTTCCTTAACCTGACTGTGGCTAACTTATTAACGCGTTTCGATGACCATGAAGCCGGTGTGGTTTCTGTCCGCGTCACCAACTTATGCGGACAACATTTTGAACCAATCCTTGTGCAATCCTCATGCTACTTAAGGTGGTAGGTTGGGTGCCTACCGGCCGCCTGTTGTCATCTCGTCCAGTTTCTTTTATCTATATTTATGTTACATTTACAACAATACAATTAAAAGACTACAAGTAACCCCAACAATACCTTCCTTGGCTTCATTGCACGTAGGTTTTCATTATGATTGTGTCCAACAAATGAACACGAGCCCTTGCTAAATTCGCCTGCTTTCGTTCATTCATAGCGAGGGTCTCACTTGACTGCTTTCAGTTTGTATGCAAGGACTTACTGGTGAGTCACTCCACTCGTAAAAATATGGCGTCTCTGTTTTACAGCGAAAGCTGTTATGAGATCACAACAAGGGTCGTTTCTGCGCCGTAGTTGTCCGCCACCGCCGGTGTCCGTAACCAATATCACACGAAATAATAAAAAAAACTAAATAAAAAAAACACCTATGACAGAACGGGAATGGAACCCGGGGC
Source organism: Rhipicephalus appendiculatus (assembly GCA_030522465.1). NCBI lineage: Eukaryota > Metazoa > Arthropoda > Arachnida > Ixodida > Ixodidae > Rhipicephalus > Rhipicephalus appendiculatus. The sequence continues at coordinate 72,752 of JALIZH010019828.1, read as the reverse complement.
CTCTGCGTGGCAGCCCAGCACTCACTGAGCTACCTCGCCGCTTGAAACGGCGGTGCAAACTGACCCTATGCAGGCTTCATGTCGGGTAAGGAATCGCGTTAATGTGTGTTGTAAAGCGTTTTAGAGCAGTAAAGTAAGAACCAGGCGTCACACAATACGAATTGCGTAACGAGTGGGTCGTTCAATGCTCCAACCCATTACAAAAGCCTGGGGCATAATTCTTCATCGTCGTCCGCCACAGCATCAACAAAGTGCACATAATCTGTCACAAGAGTGTAGCGGGTACCGCGCTTTTCCGCAGAATGACGAATAATGGCATAGTAGACGCTTCCCCACTACACAAAAATTATGATGATTTATGGCGTAGTGGGTACCATGCAAGTAGGCTTGTAGTAGTTGCCCCAAGAGTGTTTTAAAAAAGGTTCAGAAAGGCCGCTCTGCCAGCTTTCGCTGTGACTGTGCTGCGCGTTCCGCGCAGGCCTGGCCGTTTTTTTTTTTTTTTTTTGGCTTACAGCCAAGACTTACGAGGTGGATGCAAATGTTTTTGTGAGTGTAGCAGTTGTGCACACATCGTGGACTTATCAGGAACGTCGACTAGACTGGCCTTTAAAGGATAACTTATGGTCTGACGTAACAGGAGAACTTTTGTTACAGCGCCGAGTTAGTTTTCTCTAAAGGAAGTGCACTTCACAATGCGATGATGTGAACATATACGCAATTTTCATTACCGCAATCCTCCGCGGTAGAGCAAAACTTGAATGCAGTAGCATGCCTAAGCATAAGAGTACAAATGTAGTGTTTACTAGTCTGCTATAAAACCAGAACAAACACTGGCAGCACGATTGGCATTAATCCGATATGACACCTTTATCATAAGAGTGCATATGTAATGTTTATTCCTTTGTTATAAAAGTAGATAGCGAGTAATGCAACCACAACTCAGATATTTCTTTTGTCTTTCCGTAGCTAGCGATACACGTTTTGTTTAAATATGCTATTCGATATTCGATTCGAAGTGGATATTTCTGGCCATTAGGCGGCACTATTCGATTTGAATTCGATTCGTGATGAAATTTCCCCATTCGCACAGCCCTAGTTTGTTTCTAGTCTGTCCGTGTGCGTTTATGCGCCCGTGTGAGTGCGTGGATGTTTGTGCGTGTAATACATATGTTTTGTTATTGAGTGCTTATGTTTTTGCTTACTTATTCATGCTGGTTTGTTGCCAGGAACGGCCCCGTGAGTTTGGGACAAAAATGTATCCTTTTCTGCAGTGAAACACGTTTGCTTACTTGCCGTATCCGCAGCAATTTTTTTCACGTGTTTAACAATGCGGGCAAGTGTAGCCTAGGGTATGTGCACCAAGTCGCCATTCACAATTTGAAAGTAACTGCGCCGTGGAAACGGAGCGCCACCAATAGCTAGAGGAGTGGTGGTGCGGAAAAACCGACGTAAATGGGGATCGTTTCCAGCCGCAGCTCGGGGACATGCTGGAGTAGTGCTCGCTTCGAAAAGTGAGATCTGCTCAGCAACATACCGTCGCTGAACTATTCCATGGAATTTGGTTGTTTCCGAGCACTCGCAGCGTTAATGCACATATGGACGCTAAGTGTGTACATGTAACATTTTCGTAAAAGTGCGACGAAACCGATCGCCTCTGCAGAGCTGCTTGCTTATCAGCCGTACGGCGCCGCATAAGGGGCGCCTTAAGGTACCTGCCGGGCTACCTTATGAAACGCCACCTTATCGCGGCGGTAAGGTTAAGAAAAGGTTGGATTGATTTGTTTGTTTGTGAGGCGACGAAAAGGTAAAGGCGGGCAAAAAAAAAATCCACGCATCTCCACGAAGTGAATGATGACGAGTGGGCGAAGCTAGGTTGCAAGGTCCATAATGTCTACGTTGAAGTCGCCGACTAGTATAAAGGGTTTGTGCTTGTTGGTGTTTCGTATTGTTCTGTAGCAATTATGACTGATATAACTGTATTGTTAAACTTTTTTTGTGTCTCAGATATGTTACCCGAGCGTTGCCCCATATAATGTGAATTGAGTGACATAAAGAGTCCACTACAAAGCTCCTTCCTAAGGTCCATAATGTCTACGTTGAAGTCGCCGACTAGTATAAAGGGTTCGTGCTTGAAGGTGTTTTATATTGTTCACTCACAATTGTAATTGTTGTTCGCCTATTGTAAATATTTTTTTATTCACATACACTCATGTTTCGACTATATCGATGGTTTTCTTACCCCCATGACGGCTGACAGTGAACTTCGACGAAAAAGCTAGGTCCTAAGGTCCGTTATTTGTAACTTAATTCGCTGATAAATATAAAGGGTTCCTGCTTCTAGGTGTTTTATCTTCTGTGACAATTATGATTGATATTATTCTATTGTTACACTTCTTTTTTTTTTCTCTCACAGCCACAAATCTCCCCGTAACGGACGCGGACGACGACAAGGCTAGGCCCTAATCCCCCCCCTAAAATAAGGTTGGTTTATGAACACGGGCCTTAATCGCTGTTTGGCTAACCGCCGAGCCGAACTCGATCTGTACCGGCCCTGTTCACGATCAAAAGTGTCCGTGCGACACCGAGATTATGGCACGGTGTAACAGCTCGGTGCATCTGCCCCAAACCGATTCAAGACAACCACCTCCAGCATATGAGTCAGTCAACTGTAGGACAAAAAGAAAAAAAAAGAAAGAAAAAGAAGAAATATATAGGTGCCTTTTCTGGGCGGGATAGAGAGCGAACCTAGAGGTTATTACACGACACGTGGGTCGTATGTGTTGTAGTATACGTTCATTCCTAACGAAAAAACTAGCCAAGTTCACATTTTCTTGTGTACCAGATCATATTTCAACGACTGTATCATTTTTGCACGCCCGCTTCGATGGCGCCAAGCTGGCGTTAGCAGCCAGATTTCGATAAGAGCTAATTGAAAAAAAAAAGAACTATCCTTAACTCAATTTTTTTTACTCTCATTCCTAGCGTTCTCAAACTTATCCGGTGTTACTTTGATGTAATGCAAGGAGCAAACGAGCAACACCTAAGTGCACCAAAGAAATTTGGTTATTATAAAACCACAATATCCTATTCATACCCAAGTATTCACCTCGAGATCTTGGAGCTCAAACCACGGCTCAGTGCAGCACGGTGGCAGCGCGCATATGCGCTAGTCAAGTGGCTGTTTTGCACTTCACGGGCTTTCTTGGCGGCTTGGAAAAAATGGTACCTCAAGACTTTCTTTAACGCAACTAATGCAATGGGGGTTTCTGAAGATGCTCTCGAACTTAGCAAGTCCCATTTCTTGCCTAACGTCAATATTTATTAATTTAGTTTTAAAAAATTCGGCAGATCCCAAGTTCCACGGGAATTGATGTTATGAGAAGCATACGGAGGTACAATGACTGGGTTGTATTTTTTTTATTAAGCGAAAGGCAATGAATTGACGCTAAATATATGTACAAATGTACACATACACCTATGTGGAACAGTCGCATGTGTTTCATATAACCAGTTGTCTACACATGCGTAACGATGCCAACAGAAACATGGGCATTATCAATACCAGAAGCGGTAAGCTGATATGTAGCGCTTGTGCTTGCGTGAATGGTAGCCATCCATAGTGCTACGTGAACCAACTACAGTGGATGGCGCTTAAGTATACGACTGACGTTAACCCAACATGACACCTTCATCATAGGAGTACATATGTAATGTTTTGAAATTTAGATAGCCAGCACTGCCCACACAATTGACGTTCCACCAACATTTTGCCTGCATAGGGTCCTTTTTAAAGCACTTTCGAGACCTGACGTGGCTCTGTGGTAGAATACTTGATTGCCACGCAGATTGCTTGGGTTCGATCCCTTCTGCGACTCTTATTAGGAGCGAAGCTCCTTAAGCCGGCACCGTGCTGTCGCCGTCGCCGTTGAAGCTCCCTGGAACGGTTCCAACTGTGGCGTCTCCCTTTCACGCGGGAGGATAAATGAGCTTTATGAGCGCTGGAACGCGGATGGCGTCTGCACGATGCGCAAAGCGCAAGAATACGAACGCATGAGAAACGGAGGCCGATTAGTCTCCCTCTCCTTCTATCATCGACTCTGTCCTCTCCCCTCAAACCGGCGAACGCGGGAAACCATCGCTTCACCAGGCTTCACCCTGTCGTCCACCCAGTGGTTGCTCCGTTGCCTGGAGAATGAAACGCCGCGCGCGCCGAACGCCGCGTGTGTCCCATTTCTAAGGAGCTTCGCTCATCGGTTGTATTCGAACACGGAACAACTGCTAGTTTTTTCTGTTCTATGCATTCGTCGGGTCAACGCTGGCGCTGGCAGTTTTTCTTAACGCTCTCGCATTTAAATTACCAATGCCTGTCCTCGCCGTTCCCCGGTAGATAAATATTGTCAAACGCCTGTGGCGCATACCCGCATACTGCGGCCTGTGGTATACGGATATGAGCCACACGTGTCCGGAGAAATGAGTTTGACGACGTACGCGACGGGATTTTCACGTTATTCAAGTCACGACCAGCCAGACATATTCGTCAAATCCTCTCACCCGGCCATACTAATTTTGGTCGACCGGACATTTAAGGAGGCGATCACGAGAGCACCCAGACGTAGGCGGCTAGATGGATAGATAGATAGACAGATAGATACATAGATAGAAACGGTAAAGTGCTTGCAGTACGGCAAAGAAATGCTTCGCATTTAATACTCCTACCTAACAAGTATACTAATTACAAAACAAAAAATCGCCTCTGGTGCGCAAGGTGCCTGCCAGCAATATGCAACTTATTTCACTCACCTGCCTCTAATATTGTATTTCTGAACCCTTGGCTAAAGATAGCTGGGACACCCGGTATATCGTAAAAGTGTTTCTGCGAATCGAGTGCTTTTTATGCGTTGAGAAATGACGGATGAACGTGCGCAAATTTTTATTTCTTCCAATGTTTCGGTAGGATCACGATGGCAATTTTGACATGAATCCGAGGAAGTGGCGGCTTCAGGGCAGGTGGGCTTCTAGACGCTGGACGGGCTCCCCCCAAATTGTTTTCCTCCGCGGTTGAAGCGCATTCTGCACCTCTCGTTTGTGTCGAGAGCAGTGAAAGCATTGTGACGTAAAAGTGACGTTGCAGAAGAAAAACTTTAAATAGTGCGCGCGCTACACGCCCACCTCCAGCCAATCAGCGGCGGCGGTAAAGGGCAGTCCATTACGTGGACTCATCTAGAAGATCCTCCCCTGTGAAATGGTGTATTTTATGTCTAGATTCCCCGTTCGGATTACACGAAAAGACACACGACGGCCCTCCGAAATTCCTACGCGGCGGCGGAGGTGTGATCACTCTCAGGACTTTGACTGCGGCGGCTCGATGACGCACAGGTCGACTCCGTATGCAGGACAATCAAACAGCAAAAACATCAAGAGGTTTCAACATTGGTGTCAGGGGTGCTTTCATACCAAGCATGTCACATTCAGTAGAATTTACTACCATCTTTCACAGCCTTTTATAAAAATTGAAGGACACTTTTTACATTCCAAAGTGTGTACGGCGAAAGCGTTTGCCCATTCGACTGACTATACAATGTCTTTTTTTCTTTTACACTCTCAGTGCGATAACGCACAAGCCGAATGTGTGCGTGTTTCCTTGTTTAATTTTTTACCGCGAGTCGCACCGAGACGAGAGACTAATCTTCCTCCGTTCGCATGCTTTCGTATTTTTCTCGCGCTTTGCGCATCGGGCAAACCCGATGCGCAAAGCGCGAGTTCGCGCACCGGGGTGCGCGAACGGACGCCGGTCGCGTCGGACGAACAGACGGACACCGGACGCACACCGGACGGACTTGAGCATGAGACACTAAAGGCTTTCGCCTTAATAAAAAATGTCACAGTTTCACCGCAAGGGTGAAGCAATGAATGCGATAGCAACAAATTGTGATGTTATACGAAGTGAGGCTGGCAGCTAAGTCTTTTGGATCCGATCTCACGCAACTCTAGAAAACGCCTGTTTAAGAGAATTCTCATCGCGTTGAGAGAGAGAGAGAAATAACATTTATTTATACATCCGTCGTGTAGGAAGTCCCCGGCCTCGCAGGGCGCGGATGTTCCCTATCTTAAGATTACGGCTATTATAGTCCGATAATCTCAGAGCCTAGACCTCGAGGATGTTGTGCTCCGACTAGGCGACAGTTACTCGGGTGCCTCCGCGCCCGTTAGACGGTTGAGAGCGCAGCACGTAGAAGGGTACACCGGCCGCCCGCTGTCGACTGCCGAGATGGGGAGATAACGCGCGCGCCCGCCACGACGGCGGTCGTAAAATCGAAGGACGCTCCAGGGACCCCCCACCCCCCTCGCGTCTTTTCACGCTCGCGAACGAAGGGCGGGGCCGGTTGAACAGTTGGGGGGGATCTTATCGCATGCGCCTCGGAGTGACGGAGATGCCGGCTCGTTTGATCGCCGCTTCAGCCGCGTTCACCGCTCCCGCTCGCCCGCTATTACCCGCTGGTAGAACGTACGATGCGCAGGGGGTTCTTATCAATTTGGACTTCATACGCGACATGACGGCGACGGCGACGGCAAAAACCCGTGGAGACTGTCCATAAAATTGCTATCGCAATAATAAAAGCAAGGACACTTTGTACATTTTAAAGTGTGTTCGGCGAAAGCGTGTTGCCGTTAAACTGACTATACCATGTGTTTTTTCTTTTACACTCTCAGTGGAATAATACACAAAGCGAATGTGTGCGTGTTTTCTTTTTTTAATTTTTTACCGCGAGTCGCAGCGAGATGCGAGACTAATCTTCCTCCGTTCGCATGCGTTAGTATTTTCTCGCGCTTTGTGCATCGTGCAAACGCCATAGCGTTCCGGCGCTTAAATTGACGGGCCCTTTGTAAAATCGAAAGTGTATTCCGTGAACGCCTGTGTCCATTGAGACGGTGTCGGTCAGAATGATTGCAAATGCTGGGCACAGCGACGCTACGCAAGCAAACCGCGAGCGCTGTAGAGTCCGACGCGACCGGCGTCCGTTTGCACATCCGGCGGCCACCTGGCTCCGTGCCAGAGCTCGGACGGACGTACAGACGGACGGACGGACAGACAGACAGACGCACGGACGGACGGATGGACGGACGGACGGACAGACAGACGGACGGACAGGCGAACGGACGGAAGGACGGACGGACAGACAGACAGACAGACGGGCGGACGGACGGACAGACAGACAGACAGACAGACGGACGGACGGACGGACGGATGGACAGACGGACGGACAGACAGATGGACGGACGGACGGATGGACAGACAGACGGACAGACGGACGGATGGACGGACAGACAGACAGACAGACAGACAGACAGACATACAGACCGAACGACGGACGGACGGACGGAAGGACGGACGGACGGACGGAAGGACGGACGCACAGACGGACGGACGGGCGGATGGAAAGACGGACGGACGGACGGACGGACGGACAGACGGAAAGGACGGACGGATGGACAGACGGACGGACGGACATCGGACGGACGAACACCGGACGGGCGGACAGACCGACGGACGAACAGACGGACACCGGACGCACACCGGATGGACGGACGCCGGACGGACAACCGACGGACGTGAGCATGAGACATTAAATGCTTTCGCCTGAATAAAAAATGTCCCAGTTTCACCGCAAGGGTGAAGCAATGAATGCGATAGCAACAAATTGTAATGTTATACGAAGTGAGGCTGGCAGTTGAGTCTTTTGGATCCGATCACACGCAACTCTAGAAAACGCTTGTTTAAGAGAATTCTCTTCGCGTTGAGAGTGCAGCACGTAGAAGGGTACACCGGCCGCCCGCTGTCGGCTGCCGAGATGGGGAGATAACGCGCGCGCCCGCCACGACGGCGGTCGTAAAATCGAAGGTCGCTCCAGGGACCCCCCCACCCCCCCTCGCGTCTTTTCACGCTCGCGAACGACGGGCGGGGCCGGTTGAAGAGTTGGGGGGGATCTTATCGCATGCGCCTCGGAGCGACCGAGATGCCGGCTCGTTTGATCGCCGCTTCAGCGGCGTTCACCGCTCCCGCTCGCCCGCTATTACCCGCTGGTAGAACGTACGATGCGCAGGGGGTTCTTATCAATTTGGACTTCATACGCGACATGACGGCTACGGCGACGGCAAAAACCCGTCGAGACTGTCCATAAAATTGCTATCGCAATAATAAAAGCAAGGACACTTTGTACATTCTAAAGTGTGTTCGGCGAAAGCGTGTGGCCGTTCCACAGACTATGCCATGTCTTTTTTCTTTTACACTCTCAGTGGGATAACAGACAAAGCGAATGTGTGCGTGTTTTCTTTTTTAATTTTTTACCGCGAGTCGCAGCGAGATGCGAGACTAATCTTCCTCCGTTCGCATGCGTTAGTATTTTCTCGCGCTTTGTGCATCGTGCAAACGCCATAGCGTTCCAGCGCTTAAATTGACGGGCCCTTTGTAAAATCGAAGGTGTATTCCGTGAACGCCTTTGTCCATTGAGACGGCGTCGGTCAGAATGATTGCAAACGCTGGGCACAGCGAAGCTACGCAAGCAAAGAGCGAGCGCTGTAGAGTCCGACGCGACCGGCGTCCGTTTGCGCATCCCGGTGGCCACCTGGCTCCGTGCCAGAGCTCGGATGGACGGGACGGAGGGGCATGGACGGACGGACGGACAGACAGACAGACAGACAGAGAGACAGACAGACGGACGGAGAGACAGACGGATAGACGGACGGACGGACGGACGGACGGACAGACAGACGGACAGACGGATGGACAGACGGACGGACAGGCGGATGGACGGACGGACAGCCGGATGGACGGACGGACAGACGGACGGACGGACGGACAGGCGGACGGACAGGCGGACAGACGGACGGACACCGTGCGGACGGACGGACACCGGCGGACGGACGGACACCGGACGGACGGACGGACGGACACCGGACGGACACACGGGCGGACGGACGGACGGACACCGGATGCCGGACGGACGTGAGCTTGAGACATTAAAGGCTTTTGCCTTAATAAATGTTTGCGGGTCCGAGTAAGGACGAACCCAGGCCGTCTGGGTGGCAAGCAGGTGTTCTACCACACAGCCACGCGTCTTATTGGAAATACACTCTTAAAAAAAAGAGAGTCAAAAGAGAGTCACGGCTGCTTGACTCTCTTTGTGGCAGCCGATGACCACCTTTTTTCCTAAGGGGAGTCATAATACTCTGGTCGGCGCTCTTGGATGAAATAAATGACTCCCTTTCTCTAGGGTAGTCAGTGATGGGCATTTTTAAAGAAAATGAGCCTAGAGATTGATAATAAATAAATAAATAAATAAATAAATAAATAAATAAATGCTGAGAGTGAGGGATCTGTGGTCTTCGCTCACGTTCTCTGCGTCGAGTCGGGCACAGTATGACACCGCTACATCAAAGTGACCATTAGCAAAAAACACTTCAATTAACATTTTAATTCTCAACTTGAGGGCACTTCCTTATATGGGAAATTTGTAGGCCGTCAGCATTTATGGCATACACACTTTTTAAAAATCTAAAAAATTGCACAAAATTTTTATTATTTTTCGCATTTTCTGTTTTTTCCTCACTCTCCCCGACGTGTTTTCGACGGAGAGTAACCGCCGCACGAGACGTTAGTAACTCAACCCCTGACGAAGGGAGGACCTCTCCCGAATTTGTTGGGAAATGAATAAATATATCATTGTTGACAACACCCCGTTGTGTTATAATTCATATATATATATATATACATACACATCATACATAAGCGTGCGCAGGGTTCCCCTTCAGGGGGGGGGGGCGAATTAAGGTTCGTCGCAGCGCCCCTCCTCCCTATTACGTCAATGTATGGGGCTGACTTTCCGCCCCCCCCCCTGTCGCCACCCCTACAATGTATAAGACTGGCTTGCGCCCCCCTTCTCGCCCCTCTGCCCCCCCCCTCCGTGCGCACGCCTATGTACATAGGCGTGCGCACGAGGGGGGGCAGAGGGGGCGGCCGCCCCCCCTAGTCACCTGAAAGAGGGGGGGCGCTAATTCTGCCCCACACAGTGACTTAATAGGAAGGGGGGGGCGCTGCGATGAACCTTCGCCCCACCTTGCCCCTCCTGAAGGGGAACCCTGCGCACGCCTATGCCTATGTATATATATATATATATATATATATATATATATATATATATATGCATAAATTCGTGCTTTTCACTGAAGTACGTTGTTGTTTTCTGGATGTTGAAGAAATTTTCGATCTTTTCATTATTACAATCTTGTGATGATTCGCTACCTTCACCATGCCGCAACAATTATTGGCAGCTTATGTTTAGCATGCAGCTTGGCTGCAGTAAATAAACATTGCACTATAGTATTGTTTTATGTTGCTTATGGTCACATTTCGTCTTGAGAACTTGTATATTTTCACTTTGCTGAGCTTTAAACGCAAAAGTTTCTCACTGTTCACCGCTGAAACATTTTTAGAGAAACCGGCGCAGCGACTTTCTATGACGATGCCAGCGGGCATAGTGTCAAAAGGTAGCGTCACCTCGCGGAAAGTTGCAAAAACACAGTGGATCCGAGTGAACAATAGGACCGCGGCTGACGTGCCAGGCATCTTAAAGTAGAGGAGGCGCTGGCCCGCGTGTTGTTTTGCTTAAGGCCGCTGTTGCGCACTTTAAGATGTATTTGGAAAGCGTATTAAAATACCAAACACGCATGATATTTGTTACAACGTATATATCATCTTTAACCGACAGTTGTAATTGATTGAACACATACCAGCTATCGCTTTGCACCTAATGAAAACTTCAGGCACGTGCATTGCCACCTTCAGTTTCGGTGTGGGGGGCTTATGGCAGGCTTTGGATTTGGCAACTGAACTTTTCGCGCCAAATCCAAGGGTGATCGGCGGCGGAGCATGGCCAGAGCCGGTCTGTTGTAGCCTCTTTGCAGACTACTGTCTGTCTCCATGAGCGGACCTATGGATACAGTACACTGTACCATGGAGAGCAGTCAGCGCAGTCATTGTTCCGTTGCTTCTCCGGTATCTGCATCTGCGATTCATGACAGCTGCAGCGGCAACACGCCATTTAGTCCGCCTTCCATTGAAAGCACGTCGATTGATGCGCAACCAGTTTGCCTCGTTTCACATGGGTCGTCAAAGAAGATTGTCGCCCTGAAAGGCTCTCGAAAGCTGGCTGATCTGCAGGAAAGTCTGCGAACGAGTGGATTTGCGCATTTGATGACCAGAAACCCGCTAATACAGGTGAGCGTGATCAATGCATCGACGCCTTTATCAGCATGTTTAATGTTGCCGCGCGTTTCACCGAAACTAATTGTTATCGACGCTGTTGGAGAACATGTCAGCAGCGGGGTTTATTGCGAGACATCGATTTTTACGGCGTTACCCTGTTCACCGTTGATGCAGCACGTTCTGAATGTTGCTTGTGTAAAGTAATCGAGCGGCTGACTGCAGCCGCTGCCTCACAGAAGCTGTGAATTCCCACATTGTATGCGGCTGATCTGCGTGGTAACGCTGCGGCGTCGGCCTCTGCATATTTCTGCCAAACAGGGGAGGCGGAACCCACGGATAGGACACTTTGTGTGCTTCAGCTTAAGCTGCATATACATGTGAAATATCCACCCGCGGGCCTACCTTGCATATCGGTGAAGGTAAAGTACTATGTGACCTAGAATGTCGCCTAAGTACATAGTCATTTAGTCACCTAGTACATGGCACATAGTCACTAAAACAAGTAAATGCATGTAACAGTGATGGGAAAAGAAAACGGTGCTTGAGTAAATGTCGGTGCAATATCCGCTGCCTCACATCTAATGTGCAGGCTTATTGATAAACAAATGGTGTATGTTTTCAGATCTACAGTGAACGCTTCAAGTGTTTCGTTGATCTCGACGACACAACAGTGAATGATGGGGTGCTCATCAACCTGGTTGTCTCACCGGACCACTCATCGAAAGCAGTTGAGCAGCCGTATGCACATTATTTTATCCATTCCAGAGTTATTCATGAACCTCAAACAGCACTGAAATGTATGATGTGCTGGAAGGCTTGAGTGCAGTGCCCATGGACTGAAATAGGACATCAAAACAATATCACGATTAGTATGCACAGTCTCTTAAGATGACTGTGCCAACAAAACTGGGCATTTAAGGTAACTTTGCTTCTCATATAATTGTTCGAGTCTAAATGACCGCAATATGACACGAACTGCAGCTGGTGGAAACAAAATTATGTGCGTAACTTGGCCTTATACTGTTGCATTTCAACCTGTCAGGACTGTACCTGCACGTTTAGTCAGGTAACAATTTGTCACTAACAAACAGGAAATGGAAAATTGGGCATCTTCAAATAAGTTGGCCATTTCGAAATTTAGCAATTAAAAAAAAAGAGGTGCCTGCACACTCACGACTGACTATCTTAATTTTAATAAACTGAAATTATAAGATAAACACAGAGTACCCTTACACTTGCAGTTCTATATTACATGCAAGGACCGGATAACCATCAAACATACAGAATACACAAGCCGATAGTCATCTTCTGAACACATGGCTTCTTTCCGATATAGATTGAACCTCAAGCGCAAAAGAAGCCATGTGCACTTTTAAATGCGAAGCATTTCTTAGCGAACTTCGGCGACTTTGAGCGTATCTATCTAGCCGCCTACGACTTTGTGCTCTCCTGGCCGTATCGTTAATGGGATTTATACCAAATTTGGTATGGCATAACATGACTGTATGGTGAACAGAAATGGCTGGTCATATCATGAAAATTATGAATAACTTGTCATGAAAAGTATGATTTACATGCCACGCTCATGGCGCACTCGCGGCCGTTTCGTTAGCTTGATATACAACAAATTTGGGATTGAGTGACGTGACTGTATGACGAACATAAATGACAGGTGGTAATATGCAAATAGTGAGGTGCATGTCATGAACAACATGATTTACATGCCACGCTCATGGTGCGCTCGCGGCCGTTTGGTTAGCTTGATATACACCAAACTTGGTATTGAGTGACGTGACTGTATGACGAACATAAATGACAAGTGGTAATATGGAAATCATGACATGTCATGTGGGACATGACTTGCATGCCACGCTCATGGCGCGCTCGCGGCCATTTCGTTAGCTTTATATGCACCAAATTTGGGATTGAGTGACGTGACTATATGACGAACATAAATGACGAGTGGTAATATGAAATCTTGACTTGTCATGTGCGACATGACTTGCATGCCACGCTCATGGCGCGCTCGCGGCCGTTTCGTTAGCTTGATATACACCAAACTTGGCATTGAGTGACGTGACTGTTTGACGAACATAAATGACAAGTGGTAATATGCCAATCATGACATGTCATGTGCAACATGACTTGCATGCCACGCTCATGACACTCTTGTGGCCGTTTCGCCAGCTTCATATACACCAAATTTTAAGGTAAAAGCCTTTAATGTCTCGTGCTCACGTCCGCCCGTCCGTCCGTCCGTCCCTCCAGCCGTGCCCTGGCACAGTGCCAGGTGGGCGCCGGGGCGCGCAAACGGACGCCGGTCGCGTTAGACTCAACAGCGCTCGCGCTTTGCTTGCGTAGCGTCGCTGTGCTCAGCGTCTCTAATCATGCAAGGAGGGAGACGCGCGCATCACGTTCCATTCTGACCGACCCCGTCTCAGTGGGCACAGGCGTTCGAGGAACACACTTTGGAATTGACAAAGGTGTCCGTCAATTTAAACGCTGGAAGTGGAACGCGGATGGCGTCTGCACGATGCGCAGAGCGCGAGAATACGAACGCATGGGAAACGGAGGCAGACTGGTCTCGCGTCTCGCTGCGATTCGAGGTAAAAGATTAAGCGAACATAAGCGGCAGGTGGTAACATGAAAATCTTGGCATGCATGTCATCTACAATGCCATTTACATGCCACGCTCATGGCGCTTGTGTCCAGTTCGCTAGCTTGATATACACCAAAATTTGTATTGCGCGACGTGACTGTATGACGAACACAAATGACAGGTCCTAACATGTAAATAATGATATGCATATTATGTACAGCATGATATGCTCCTTGCTAGCTGCTTCGCATCGCATCGATTCCCACAGTGCGTGGGATCTGCCGGTTTTTTAATCTGTCAGTTTATTTATGTCTTTCCTATGCTTCATGGTTATCGGGCCTTTTGCATGTAATATAGCTATGCATGCACATGCTCACTCTTGCCTTTGTTTATAAGCTTGGTTTTAGCTAATAAAAGTTCAGTTGTGGGTACAGTGTGTGTGTGTGTTGCAGTTAAAAATGATTTACTAACCAAAGCTCCAGTGGCCTACATATTTAAGATGGTTTCTACACTTGGTACACTTGTTTTTGTTTTTGTGTATTTTGAAAGTTTTGTGGGAACGTGTGTGAGCAGTTACTTTTCATGGTTTTTGTTTTAGAATATTAACCCCATTTTGGTGGACTTAAGCATGGCATGTTTCTGTCTAGCTCAGGCATGTTTAATACATAAAACATTAATACAATATATTTGTAATACAAATGCTCGATATATGTGGCGGGAAAAAAAAAGCTTAATTACTTACATAAACTTTCGAAGGTTGTACACTTCCATACTTGGAAAACCGGCGCTAACACGACATAGACACAAGATGAGAGGGACGGACGATGAGTGCTGCCTAACACCTGAAGTTTATTGAAACGAAACTGAGCACACGAGCAAGCAACACCACGCCTGCATGGGCATGGTGCAGCATGCGTATCTCGCACTCTAGCAAATAAGGAGGAGGCTCAGATATGCAATCATCATCCATCACTTTGATGAAGAACACTAGTGCGAGTTCATGAGCCCTTTTATGTTTGTGCTTCAACATACTGTGATGATGAAAAAAGGGCTGCACCCACGTGACCTGCAATGAGCTGAAAGATGTGAAGTTCATTGATGGAATTACCTGACTGGCCTACCAACACCTTTTTGCAGAAGAGTGGAATTCTATGAACAACGCCAACGGTGCAGGACAGGGTGGGATTGCGATGCTGCACCGAGCAGCCTACAACTGCTTTTCCTCTAGCCTTCTCAACTAAAATTAGGAAAAGCTTGTGCTGGAATTGAGAATGCTAGAGGAACAGTGGTTCTAGGCTGCTCGGTCAAGCATTGCAATCCCACCGTGTCCTGCACTTTTGGGGTTGGTCATAGAATTCCCCTCTCCTGCACAAAGGCGTACGTAGGCCAGTCAGGTAATTGCATCAATGAACGTCACATCTTTCAACTCATTACCGCTTCGCGCGGCCACTGAGCAAAGCGAACAGCAATACTTTTTCGGCACTTCTTCTGTAGCCGGAGTGACAGTTTGATACACAGCTTGTCTTCGGTATCGTTTGTCAAGCTGCCGCTAACTATTCGTCACATTCGAGTACGATAGCAGGTTTAGATAACACCGCACATTCACAATAAAAGCACAACAGTGCAGTCGCTTCAGCGCTTCCCAAGTGCTTCCTTAGGGCCGGTGGCACCGCCCCACGGTCGCAGTTTGCAGCACACAAAGCTCCCCGATAGCTTGACAAAGAAGTTTTGTGACCAGCAGAAGTATTGAGGGACTCTGGTATAAGGCAGGGTATGTAATTTTGATGCCCAGCTCTTTTAATGTTTTTTTTGTTGATTATAATAAATTAACTTCTTTTAGACTACTCAAAATGGAACTGCATGTGACGAAAATGAAGATGGAGCACGGCATGAAGAATTTTCGCCATTCAGACTACCTCAGATGCCAATTGACATTGCCCTGCATCTCCGAAATATCAAAGCAGGAGATGTGCCAGACAACCTTAGGAAGAAAATTATTGAATGGGTGTCATTTCATCTGTCTTCACAGACGATGTAAGTGTCAACATGTTACCTATGTGTAAGAAAAGTTGGGTTTGAATGCAATGAGGGCTCATTCTACAGTAAATGTTTTGTGATTGTGTTTAAACACATGCTTTACTTTTTCTTTTTGCAACTTTTTACTGCACCGTGAACCTTTAGCATAATGTAGGTTAAAAAATGAACCCCCCTGTGGTCGCTTGGCAGGTAGGGTGCCATACCACTAAAATTGAGGGCACGGGTTCGATGGCCAGCCACCACAGCGGCATTTCAATGCGGGTGAAACTCAAGAACGCCTGTGTGCTTGGATTTAAGTGCATGAAGGCATGAAAACTGCTGGTGCTCAAACTTATTCAAGTTTTAAAAACCTCAGATGGTCCAAGTATGTTGTAAGCTTGCACAATATAAATTTATTCCAAACTAATGAACTCCCATAGTTCATACGTGACATCTGCTGTGAAAAATTGGTGTATAGTGCTGCATTGAATACGAGAACTGTTTTCAGGGGCAACTTTGTATATGAAGTGCCTCAATTCTACTGCTTCCACCCATAGAGTCATCATCAGGTCCCATAATAAGCAAACACACAATGAGAATAATACCCATGTCACACGTGGCAACTTAAGTGCCCTTTGAGCGAGTGCACTTACGCTCACAAAGTGTCACTTTGGCGGTGCGCTGCTACACGAGAAAGCGAACTGTGCTTTGGAAATGATGACAGTGACAATTGGCGGATTAGTAGCGCAACATATATTTGTTACTTTTGCACCCGTGTCACAGCGTCGGACCACGTTGTCTTCGTGGAAGTAGCACCAGGGGCACACGCCCTCGCAAATGACTAGAGAACGAGTGATCTACATACGTGCGAGTGTGCGAGGAAGTAAACAACGCGACAGACGCGGCCATTACACAGTATGTGCTCCCGCATCCCCCCTAGCGGACGTGGCCACAAGCTGCCCGAGGGTGAAAGTAGCGAGGTTTTTCGTTGTAGTATGAGTTGTTTAAATACATATCAGTATTCCTAATAACGAAAAACAATGGTTTAAATATACTATGAGCGCCGCTTTATGCAATAGTGTATTTGTGCAAGCCACTGCCACCGAGGCTACACACTCCGTCGCAGCGAAGTGAGGTTTGCGAACGCACTTGCCGGCAAGTGTACTTTGCAGCGAGTGACACTAAACATTCTCGTGTGACAGCGTGCAAATGACACTCGCGGCGAAGTGCACTCGCTCAAAGTGCACTTACGTTGCCACGTGTGACAGGGGTATAACATGCATAATTAGGGGTGCAGGTGCCTTGTAAAGAACGGCTATCTCATTGGGCTCATTCATCCAAGGTATCTCCGTTAATATGTGTGAGATTATTTAATGGAAACAGTTGTAATGCAGTGGTTTCTCATATTGTTTGTTTTTATGCTCTTGTGTTTTGAAAAAAAAGTGATGCGGGCTTTCTTTAAACATAGGTACTCCAATAAGCTGTACAATGTTGCTGCAGTGAGCCTCGTAAACAACTACCCACAGCTGAGAGATAGCTCGGACTCTGGACACGTAAGAAAATTTTTTTGGTATTTTTCAATTTCTCATTCATTTTAATCGTGTTCACATATTTAAAAGAATAACATGTGCTGTCTCAACATTCTGCAGGATATTGTAGAGTTTGCAGTTACATTTTTCCAAGGAAACTGTTAAAGAAAATCTTCTGGAGTGGAGGCGGCGCGCCGCCGCTGAAGCCGATGGCCACCATATTGCTCAAGGCAGAAAACGTGGGGGTGGTCGCCTGGGTCCGCGCGAAAGTTCCACAGATGGCGAATTTCTCCACTCCTTACGTGACAAGCCGGTGTTGCGGAAAGAGTGGCATTAATGCAAGAATGCCTGTTGAGACTCGCATCAATAGGTGTTGAAGTAGCATCGCTGAATTTTGATAGTATGCGACCTCGAACTTTAAAATGGATAAGTGTATCAATGCTGATCATAAGTATACATCGCCTACGTTTAGCACTAGCTTTAATTTATCAAGTGACCGAACAGAATGTTCGAACAAGTATTGATCATTCTTAATGCATGTTATTTGATAAAGCTTATCCGGAACTGGCTAGGATATGTCTGTCACTTAGTCTACGTGAACGGATCAGAAGCCAGATGGTCTTTTATTGAAACACTACAGACGTTGCAGCGGGGTGAGCGACTGCACCTCGGGAACCGACTGACTAGTGTTGGATTCCAATGGCGGAGTCGGAGCAAGTTTTTCTGCTCCTTTTGGAGCAAGTGTGTTCCAATGGCAGAGTGAGAGCGGGAGTCGAGCGTTCCACTGGGAGAGTCGGAGTGGATTCAGAGCGGGAGTCACTCCGTGGAGCAGCAAAAGTTGCTCCGCCAAAATAGGCGGAGTGGACCGGAACTCTGCGTGACGCATTTCCTTTAATGCTCGGGGGCGCCGCGGTGCCGCCGGCTGTGACTCGCGAGTTGTGGTAATGGCCGACGGCATGGACGGCTCGGTTAGCTCGACAGAGCGCTCGGCATTGCTCCTGCTACTTGACAGCGACAGCTCCGAGTCGGAAAGCTCAAGTTCCGACTCGAGTGATTCCTCGGACACTGACAGCGACGCTGAAGCGTGCGCTTACGAGCGGGGATTCGACAGGATGTTCCGCATTCTCGCGAAGAGGCCGAAAGTCGTCGGTTTCGTCGAGGAGCTGTTGCACGCTGGGTGTGATCTCCATTTGTGAATAGCGCCGAACAGCTGAACAGGCAAGCGAACTGTGCGGTGATGCTGGCGGTTCTGGGTGGTGGTAGGGGTTGGTAAAGGAAAATGAAGACGCTAATTTCTTAAGCTCCTTGAGGGAGCACGGCGCAGCATCTTTGGGGAATTTGGAATGGGAGAAAGGAAGGAGAAGGGTAGAATAGGTGCTCAAAGCAGACGAAGGCAGCATCTCGGGCAAGGACGCGTCGGACGCGACCAGAGGCAAGGAACCGGTCCGTGGGAGGCCGGTTGTTAGCGCTGGCAGTGTAGCCCGCGGTTCAGGGAGCAGACAGCGGAAGAGGCCACGCGCAAGGTAACCTGGGTAACTCGGCAGCTTCCGCCTTGCTCAAGCTACGCGGGTGTCTGTTACAATCGCGGATTTGGAGAATTTGCTCTACGCCAGAGTCGAGTGCTCGCTCGCGGAGTCCGTCGGCTGCTCTGACTCCGCCATTGGAATTCAACATAGGGCTCATATTCAGTGGACAAAGCATAAGTTGAAAGTTCTTTTTGCTGCTCAGATCACTCAGCTTGTCTGTAGTAGACGCACTCAACTACTGCAAATTCACGAGCTTCCACAATTTTAAGGTGCACTTGCTGCAGCAGAATTCATAAAGATTTTTGACCGTCTTGAATTAAAGAAATCCGTTTAGCAGACCGTATAAGGCGTTATGTGAAAGGCGAGTGAAGCCTCAATGAGGACTTTTTTGAAAAAGGTGAAGTATATACAACTGGGCTGAAGTATGCAAATGGACAAGGCACTGATTGAGCGCCTCAGGAAAAGCAGCTTTGTTGAGCTCCTTATCTGCATAAATAGCGTCACAGCACTTTTTGATGGACTTGTGGCAACAGAAAAAGTGCAGTATTTATTTGCTCACCCACAAAATGTCTCAAGACCAGCTGGAAACACTTTTTGGTTGCGTGAGAGGAAAATGGGGAGTATACCAATTTTACTGCATGCCAATTTACAGCTTCTTACAAGCGCACTCTTATTAGAACTGAAGTTGCGTCATCAGAGGCTGGAAACTTCTCTCGCGATATTGGGAAAGTTGTCTGCCTCTCTAGTGATGTAAGCCTCGTTGAGTCGCCAACATCTTTTGCTTTGTCAAGGAGATCGTCTTTACGGCAGCCACTAGACCGCGATACCGATCACAAGCATTGCGTGGACTTCCCGAAAAAGCCTTCCGTCTCTTGTCGACACAGTAGTGGCATGTAAATGGCAGGTTTTGTGGTCCAAAAAGAGTATGCTTGCATATCCAGTGATGAATGCTGCACTGCCCTGCTGTCTGATTAGCTGCAAGCACTCACAGCTGTGAAAACCAACGGTGGTCTGGTGGCACAGTCGAAGGATTTGCAGAAAATTTGTCGCATTTAAGAGAAAGGACCTCGTGTCCTACAGGTTCAGTGTAAGGACTTAAAAACGTTGCATGCAAACAGTGAGCACCTTATGGTAGGTGTATTGATAGTGGTCTTCAAACAAGCCTCATTTGCTCAGCTTGAGCCTCGTTTGTAGTATACTGCGATCCACTCGACAACCGTATTTACAATTAGTCAAAGAAGATTGCCAACCTGTATATAAAAAACAGGCTTCACCACACTTCAAAAGAAATCAACTGGAACAACTAGAGTGGCGGAGTACAAACACAGCTGACAGGGTCTGTCACTTTTAAATATTTGTAAATGAGCGGCAACTAGACCTGCAACAAGCTGGTGAGCTAGTCTGCTTTTGTATCTTTTCTTTTGCTGAGTTTAGTATTTAAGGGTGTATGTTTTGTATTATTACTTTCATCATTGTCTGCATTATGATGCATTTTTGAAGTTCTTGTGGGATTTGCTGGTTTTTCGATAATGTATTAAGCACATCCTGTATGCTTTATTTTTTTTGGACATTGTATAAAGCCGGGACTCAATAAAATTTTATGTACCACTTATTGGCTTTCGGGAATGCTGCAAGTTAATTCTACGTGTTGTCAGGCACGCTTCAACCTGTTTATTTTGACGTAAGAAACTGTTGTCCTCAATTTTGCCGGACAAAAAAGTTGGGCCAAGTAACTTCAACTAACTGTCCCGTTCTAATGCCGAGACGCACCGGTGGAAGCGCTGCTCACGCTCAAGCTGCGCTCTTTCTTGACTGGAGCAAGATGGCCGCCAACCGGTTTCCCAGGCGTCACCCTCTCGTGCGGGCGCGTATAGGGGACCTTCACTCCAGAAGTTTTTTTTTAAACCTCCTTGCATTTTCCCCACAGGTGCTTGCATAGGCTGGCAAAAAATTGAAGCTCACTCAGACTCACTCAAGAAATATATTTTGCTGTGAGAGCTCACTCGGACTCAGACTCACCAAAATTTTTCTCAGCCAGACTCACTCGGACTCAGACTCACAAAACTTTTTCTCAACTGGACTCACTTTGACTCACACTCACCAACAGATCATTGAGCCCGACACACTCACTCACGGCTTCACCCGAGTCTGAATGAGCCTGGTTGAGTCGACTGATGAGTCCGTTAGCGCAAAAGGAGTTTTTTCGATCATGGAGTCATGGATGAACTGAGCGGTAACTTGACAAAATGTGTGCTTCATGCTGTAAAATGTGTATCCAAATCTGTGCCATACCTTTAGGATGTCTGTTTGAAAATACCTTACTATAATACAGTATTGCACAAAGCTTCTTACCACAATTGAGGGCACTGATAAATACAAGGATGTACTGCAATTAAGGAAGTTCCTAGCACAGGCTACAACCTTGCTGGGTTACAATTTGGGACCATCCTCAACTATTTTGTTTACTTCAGGGCCATCAATTCCCAAACGGTGTTTCAGAGGTGTCTGGGTTACATCATCACTGCAACAGTACAACACTATCGATGGATTTCATGTCTAGCCTTCTATGTGTGCTTTAGGTCTGTCATTTTATCTAAACTGTCTGCCTCAGTCGAACAGTTGTTTCGGTGCTCGGCTGCTGACTGAAAGTGGCGGGTTTGATCCAGGATGCAGCTTTCCCATTTCGATGGAGGCGAAATGCTAGAGGCCTGTGTACTGTGCGATGTCAGTGTACCTTTAAAGAACACCAGATGGTAAAAATTTCCGGAACCCTCCAAACGGCATCTTTTATAATCTCATCGTGGCTTTGGGTCATAAAACCCCAAATGCAGTAAAAGCTCGTTAATTCATACTCGCTTAGCTCGAACTTACGGCTAATTCGAACTGACTCCCTAGTTCTGGCACAGCCCTGTGTATTTCTATGGGGGAGAACTCCCGATACTTCGAATGCGTCTATCTACACAACGGTTACATTGAACTGGGAGCCCCTGGTTTTCATCGCCTCTACCTGAAGTCGGCCCAGAGTAATCACCACGTGTTGCAAAACCAAACCAAATTTTACTAGTTATGCAAAACAACGAAACAGCAGCGTTTCTCAGCTGATAAGAATTCGTGTGCTATGCTGGAGCTCTTAAGGAATATGCAGCTCATGCTTAAAAGAATCTCGACAGAAGAAATGCAAGCAAATGCTAAGTATTGATTACTTTTAATATTGATTGTGTGATATTGTGATATTAACTCTGCCATGCAAATAAACGTGTTTTGGAGCATAAATAGCATCATATATTTCAACATTGAGGCTCACTGCTCGCATGCCGGTTCTTGTTTCTGGCATATCCGTGACTTATCAATTAATTCTGTTCACTGTTGAGCTCCACGTTTAGAGCTCCACGACATCAATTTAAGAAATAACCTGTCACAAACATCAGAGTCCCTCAATACTTCTACAGGTCACGAAACTTCTCTGTCAAAACTGCAATTTTTTTTATTTCTGAAATGAATTCTTCAGACGATTCTATTTCAGAAAAAAATTTGTATAAATTTTTTGCGTGAACGTAAAGTGACAAAAAATAATTTTGGTTGTTAAAAACACACGGTTTCTTCGGGGTAACGTCAAGCAAAATCCTAAAAAAATGCTTATACGATTTTTATGAATAAAAATTATGCACTGTATTATATATAGCTCAAAGACATACGAAATTAAGCACACCAGAGTACCTTTATGATAAAAAGTGTTCGTGCTCTAACACTAAATATTTTTTAGCGTGTGAGAGTCTCAGGCATGACTCCACACATAGTGATTTGTTGCATTCTACACACATGTAGTGCGTTTCTTTGCATCAGAAAATCTTATCTGACGAATTGAAATACATGAATCAGATTCTGATTCGGCACTTGGGGAATAGTTTGCATCGGAAGAATCGCCACTCGACTCACTAGCAGCAAAGCAACCTACACGCGCAAGCTGCATGAGTGAGCGCACGGAAGAAATCTCTATGGCTGTGGGCCCGTCGGGAAAGCTATACGAGTGAAAAAGCTATAATAATCCTTCGTCTTATCGCCAATGAGACGAAGTTTGTTTTTGCGAGTCCCCAAAACAGGAAACGGAACCACGGCGGCGTCATTTGTGTAATTTAGCGCCGCACAGAAACATGTAATCGCGCCTTGGGGAAGCAATAAACGAGAGTTGCAAGCGCTTACCCTTTGAGAGATTGGAAGCCAGACAGCCATTCCCTTAGTGGGCGTGAGTAGCGATAATCACGCGAAGGACAAAACCAAAACCAGCTGCTCCACTTGCCTGCGCAAGCGAAAGCCACCGCACCGCTTTTGAAAGCAAAAACAAAAAAGAAAAACAGAAACCAAGACACATCGGCGCATGAAACAATTCCGTGTATTCCCGAAGCATGACAGCACATTCGAGTTAAGTAAGAGAAACGATCGGAAAAGGCGCGCATTTTAAACCAGCCGCACCGTGGGTGCACAGGATGCGCAAGCAATAGCCGGCGCGCCGCTTTGCGAAGCAAAAAAAAACAATATCCAAGAAACATCCGTGCATGAAGAAAATTCCACCTATTTCCGAAGCGTGAGGGCGGCACATGCCAAGCAAGAAAAAAGATTGAGAAGGGCGCACATTTTATACCTACAGGCCATGCCGTACATGTACGGCGAAAACCCTCGAGGGGTTAAAGCGGCCCAGCAACACTATTTCAGCGTGATCAGAAAACGCTGCCAATCGGTAGTTTAGGCTCCCGAGAACACGCAAGCCAAACATTATAGCACAGCACACGCCCTTGAATTTAAAATAAATTCTCAAAGTCAGCTAGAAATCACTCCGTCTCTCTACAAATGATGCCATATACTCAAATGACCGCGCTAATACCCAAATTCATGGCTATTGGCTGATTTGAGCATCATGGGCTGCAAAGTAATTTCGCCCGCCTCAGGAGGCTGCCATGTGTTCATGCAGACGCTCGTGACCTCATGGAAGGTTAGCCGCACACGCGAAGAAAAAAAAAGGAAAGAAAAGTTGCTCAAGGTCATGACGCACGCGTGACGTCACTTCTTTCCCGTGTGCCATCCCTCACTGCTTTAGCGTCCAGCGCATTCGTCATGACGAGAGAAGAGAGGAAGCAATTACAGCGTGCGACAAATCTCTGCAACTCCGCTCATAGTAGACGGATTATCAAAATGTTTGCAGCGGTGGATTCGTGAGGCAATAAACTTGTTTAGTGAAGCCACTGCGGCAGCTACTGCGGGCGCTGAAAGAATTCAGCGAGCACATCCTCAACGCTGCAGCAAAGAAGCATGCAGCACAGTCAACCCTTTGTTGTCTGCAGACAGACATCGCAGTGGACAATAGGATTGCAAGAAACTGTAAGTTCACACTCTTCACTTCCATTAGAGTTGAGGGACATGAGCTATTTTCCAGTGATTAATCCAACCAGGCTCAAACGGAGTATTTCAAAGACGGAAGTTTGAATTCTTTCAAAATAATTGGCCCACATACTTCTCAAAGCATTAACACTGTACACATTTTAAATGGCTATGCGACGGCAGATTCTGGTTCATACCACGCTGATAGTTTTTGTGCGGTTTCAAGTTAGGGCTAGTGTTTACCTGCATTATGCATGCTACAGTGGCAGAAATGCTCATTTCACGTGACCACATTTCATAGTTCCCTGGATATGAATGAATGACTGTCATTACCTGTAGCAATTGATGTGTTGCACTACTAAACATGTGGATGTAGATCTGATTCCTGGCATGGAGAAAGGAAACAGTTGGGAGGGAGCATCCCACAATGTCAAAAAAAAGAAAGAAAAGGAGCATGTCAGGCACACACACAAAGTTTCGGTGGCCTCCAAGTTTCGAATAGAGCAAAGGGTCCAACTTTTTTCAGAAGCAGATCAGTCATTGTATAGCGAAACAGCAAACTTTGAATATTCATCAGTTATAAATATCCTTCATTTGAAGGCTGCTTCTTACTATTTTCTGCCCATGTACTATTGAATAATGCCACAGGAATTCTTGAAGTGGACGGCTGTTGGATTTTGTGAGCCTTGTAAAATAAACTGCTGGCAGTGTTGTTGCACTTGCCATATTACTAAATAGTTACAGGCAGCAGAATTGGTCAGCAGCGACAGCCCTTTCACTGCTGTGGTTTTTCTCTTCAGATGCCAAAGGAGTGGGTGCCATCATGGTCCTTCCATTTCTCGTCAATGAGCGAGGGGGGCGACATATTCACAGAAATGGTAAGAATTTCTAACTGTTTGCACGATCAAGCAGAAACTTAAGGTAAAAAAAATCATGTACAAATGCGGCAAAATATTAGGAGCTAGAATAGCCAGGGACAGTGTAGCTGTAAGTTGCAATGCCCTTATTCCTAAGCAGTTCCTGTGAGTTTTCGCACCAATTTGAATGTTTTCAGCGCAATGATGTGATGTGAATAACAGGGTGATTGTGTTAGAGGCTGTTGAGAGGATATATTTACAATATCATTTGCAGCTTTGGCCAGTTTAGCTGACAGCCCGGGCTAGGTCGCTTCTTCCTTTTGTTGCGCATCTGTGTCGGACAAACCATGTTGTATGCATGTGATGCTACCCCCCAGTGGCAGTAGCATTCTCTCTATGTGTCATGACATCAGGGTAATCGAACAGTTATAGGAGTTGAGTAGTGTGGCATCGTAAAAATCAGCGCGAAAACAGAGTAGTGTGGCATGTACGGTGTCTCTGGACTCTGTGGGCTAATGAAGCTGTGGGAGCTGGAGGGATGATCTTATATGTTAGGAGAGTCACGTCACACAACACACGAGCCTGCCTACTGACATAGCAGTTTTTTTAACAGCCTAACATGACAGGATGGGGACTGCAGCAGTACCAGAGAGCCAGGCGTAAAGTGCTCATGTGGGTGTCTTCAGTTGTACAAGCGCTGTTTAATTATCTTGAAAGTCAGGATGCGAGTTCAGGCTGTTTTTTGTACGTGGGAAGCCCTGCTGGTGGCGTCAAGTGCGTATTTGCTGCCTAGCCCTGCGGCAGGTGGAAGGGATGTACCAGGGGGGCAATGTGGGATCTTGGTGAGCAGCAATGGCAGTGTTTCACGGTTCTGGCATTGCTCAAAACTGGTAAAATATCTTCGGGTGTAGCGGGGCACAGTTTGAACTTGCCAATGGCTAAAACACAGTTGCAACAAATCTCTGACTGGGTCTTAACAGAGCAACCCGCCGTGGTGGTCAAGTGGTTATGGTACTCGACTGCTGATCTGATGGTTGTGGAATTGAATTCCGGCCGTAACGGCCACATTTCGCTAGAGGCGAAATGCTGGAGGTCCATGTACTTAGATTTAGGTGCACACTAAAAAACGTGAGATGGTAAAAACGTCCACAGCCCTTCACCAAAGCGTCCCTCATAATCATATTGTGGTTTTGAGACACAAAGCCCCAAGAATTATGAGTCCTTATAAAGCCTAACTTATTTGCTTACAGTTTCAGCCATAGTACTAGTTCCTACTATGGTTACCAGTTAGTGCATACTATGAGCATATTTTGTTGCATAAATGTCAACTGAGCCCCCCACCCCCCAACTCATGGTATGGCCAGCACCACAACGTGTGGTAAAAAGTAGAGCTCTGCGAATAGCGAAATTTTGGGTGCGAAGCGAATTCAAATATAAAGCTTGAGTGTGAATCGGATCGAATATTTTTCGAATAGTTGTTTAATAATTTTTGAATACTTCGAAGTGAAAGTACAGAAAAAAAAGTTGCAGGGGATTCCAAAGCACATTCTTATGAGATAGGAACATGGAAGTGTTTATTTTGGCTAGGTTGATGAAGCGCTGGAGGTATGTTGTTCCCTAGTTGTTTCATCAAGGATGAGGCAATGAAGAGGTCGAATTGTATTTATTTACTTGATTGGGTGCTACCAATGTGGTTTCACAACACTTCACACGTGAAAGGATAAGATGCTAATTCCTCAGCCTCTCCTACTCTTTTGACTTCTATGGAAGCCCAACTGATGTCGTGTACATGAGCATGCTCCCTTCGAGTCCGAAGTTTGTAATCTGCCTCATAGACGTCGACATAAAAGAACATCTGAAATTTCGGGTGCTAAAAATCTTTGGCGTCTGATTTCTTGGACTTTGTGCCCCAATTTCAGGTTCAGAACAGCATTAGTTAAACCCCCCACCTCTGCTGCGTCTATTGTCTTCGTGTTGGAACGAGCGTTTTCTTGAGTCAATTAATTTGCGAAGGTAGTGCCTTAATTTCTTGCTTATAACCCGCAGAAAAAATACTGTATATTTGCAGCGAAACTAAAAAAAAAACTCAAATTCTTTCTTGTAAAGCTAGCATCACGGCAGTGCTTTGCAGCTATGCAAGGAAGCTAGCCTTGCGGCAATACACGGAGATCATTTAAGCGAATCGTTGTAGAAAGTGAGGGTTATATGCAAAAAAAAAATTATGGTAGGAAAAAAAAAACATCTGCCACAATGCACATGTGTAATGTGGTGAAGCATATTCAAAATTTGAAGGGGCCACAGCTAATCTAGACGTTGACCATATTTGTTTTCGGGAAGTTCGAATACTTCGAATAGTAAAAGTCCGGTGCGAATTGAATGGAATAGCAAACACTATTAGAAAATTATTCGAAATTTTGAGTATTCGCACACCCCTAGTAAAAAGTCTATGCCTACCATGTGGCTACAATTACCGGTACCATTTTATTCACTAACCCTACTCATGTGGCCTTTCCTTTTTGGGTTTGAAAACAACAAAAGAAAAAAATTTGTCACTACCATAATACGCTTCATCAAAATGACAAATGAGGCCCTCTGCAAAGGGGCAGTCATTCATTATATTCACCTGGAAAATTTGTGTTGTTATTTTTAAGTGTTTCTAGCAAGCATCTATGGATGCACATCCATGTTTTTTTGCAAAAAGAACTTCTGATAACACAATTACAGCGCTCAGACATTTTTCTTACGGCCGTAACATTGGTGCTCACTGGCTTTGAAGTAAATCTGCAGAATATTTCTGTACTTCGAATATATAGAAAACTGATCTCTCGTTCAAGCAGAAGCACTTGTACTTTTAGCCTTTTCCACTGCCTAAATTTTTGTTTGTATAACCCTCAGCTAACACACTTGCACTTTTTTCTAAATATTGTCTAATATAAAATTGTTCCTCAGTGCCAGCAACTAATGATCGCATGTTAAACAAGGAATGTTGCTTGAGCCAACGTGCCAGAAGCACTTGTCTTGATCAGGGCAGCAACTGGACAGGTCCCATTGTCGCACATTCCTTGTTCCATGATTTCTCATTGCAAGCCTCCATGTTGCCCAGATGTCAAGTAAGGACTTATGTGTATATTTCTTTTGCAGGTACCAGGAAAGGTGTTTCCACATCCAACATTGCTCTACAGTGGTGGAAACCCCATTTGCTCGGATGCCATGTGTGTGACGTGTGAAAATGTAAGTGTTGATGTACTGGATTTCACTTCAGGGCTGTCGCTGCTTTTTCCCATGTATTGGGCGTATAACATTGAGTATGTGCCATCTGCTAAAGGTACGCTCTCCCTTCTTGAGCAGCTAATGGGGATTCGAGGTTCCAAATTGAGCACGAGAGTGCTAAAGTGCTCACTACCTTGAAAGCACGAGCAGTCGCCAATAAGCCTAGCACAAGTGCTGTGCAACCAGACTGCACTGAACAAAGTGCTAATTCACCCTAAGGTGACGTGAGATTTAAAAGGCGCTAGGGCATGTATACACTCAGTGGTCAAGAGCATCACTGTTTTACGAAGTCCCTGCCTCGTTTCAAGTATAGTCTGGCATTTTATTTCTTTTTTTTTTCTCGAAAAAAAAACTTATTCTCTTGAATGCTCTTTTTTTTTAATAGACATCTCACTGTGCATTTGTTTTGTTCATTAGTTGTATAATGCACCAACTTGTGTTCACAAGGTTTGTTTCTGCCAATTCCTGAAGTGCTCGTTGCTGTGCTGATGTGTTTCTCTGTTTTGAAACAAACAAGCAGTTTTGTGATATTTATTTTAATGAATACTCACACCTAGTCAAACATAAACTAGTCTAAACATTTTGTTGTACTTTGATGACTTTTTGGAGGTAACTGTTGACATAAAGTGTAGCAGCTCATGGGATGCTGTTTGTGTAGAGTATATACAGGGCATCTCCTTTTTTAAGTTTCTCAGTGGTTTTATTGCTTTTGTATACTTTTATGTGGCCACATTCTTAACTAAACCACTATAAATGTTGTGATAGCTGTCTGGTGAGCGCTAGTCAGAAGTTATTTAATGTTACTATATAATTCTCACTGAATGGCATTGTGATGTATGCATATTCTTTGTTTAATAAAACTTTACTCTTTCCTAAATGTTGTTTGTGCTTTCAGATATGTACGGCAGCAAACGTAATTAGTCACAGACATGGTTGTGGTGCTTAAGTCATTAAGTGGTGAGACAAGTCCTTTTTGTGAAATTGGATGAAAGGACTTACAACAAGTTGCACTACTGGAGCATTTTGTGATGCTCTTCGTGCTGCACAAGATTTCTGTGCAGCAACAACTTTCCATTTTTTATACAAATGTTCTTTCGATCGGCACTAGTATTCTATGTCAGCCTTATGTTATTAAAAATTATCAATTAATTATTTAACATAACATTTAAAACTGTTCGGTCTGTTAATATGTGCATACCTTCAATAGCATGTTCACTAAGGAGTATTTTTATAATGAGAAACAACTTAGCATTGTTTAAATTGCACCTGTACAACACAAAATGCCTACCGGGTGTTGCAACTATAGCAAATGTGCAAGGTTGTCCATTGATTCCAATTCAGCAAAACACTGCTGTCTTCTGTTTATTCCTGGCCAACTTGAATGCTGGATTTTGTTCACATTGATACAAACGTGTTCTGTTTTTGGAGATTGCTACAGTGTTGCTCTCACATATATATTTGTTTACCTGTTAAATGCTCGAGGCCCGTGTGCTTAGATTTAGGTGCACATTAAAGAACCCCAGGTGGTCGAAATTTTCAAAGCCATCCACTACGGTGTCGAATCTCACAAGGCGTGGTATCTGCCAAATTATTTATTTTAGGTGACCGGCGGAAATTTATGTAGGACTTTTTCAGCTTTCGTATGCATTTTTGTGTCGTGTGGCAGTGGTTTTAGTGGCCAAAAAGATGTCTAGTGGACCACTGTGGGGCATCTGTAATCTTAGTTAATGTCAAGCAACGAAGTTTTCAAGCGCACTGTACCTCACGTAGCAGCAATTTGACTACCCTAGGGTGCCTCGGGAAGAGTCCCACTGGGTACCAAAAGGTAGTCGGACAAACTCTGCATGAGAGTCGTGCGTACCACCACTAACTTTCTGTGATGGTCAAATGACTACTCTAAGGGGGGTCATGTCGAAGGGTGAGAAGTGTCTCATTGACTACCATGAAGTAGTTGCATCAACTCCATCCAGGGGAGTCGCCTACACCACCATCTTTTTCACAGGGGTAGTCGGAGAACTACCCGAATGGGGGGTCAGTGTTGTCATTGCAAAGGGGTCTCCCTGACAACCTAGAGGTACTGTCGAGGCACCCTTTGGTAGTCGTGGGGACTCTTCCATTGGGAGAAATACAGACACCTCATTGTTGTTGTCAGGGAGTCATGGAACTTTTGACTTGAAGAGAGTCAAGCGACACCCCAAAAAGGTCATCACATGTGTAGCAAGCTGTTTACCACCCAAAGATAGTCGGTTCAGACTCCCTTTTTTTTAGAGTGTACGGTGAAAATAACTTCTTCTTGGAAATGTGGTGAAAATAACTTTCATGCTTTACAAACACACGCGTCTATACATGCGTGACAATACAACATGTAATATCGCAGTATTACTGCGTGGTATATACAACCATGCATTTACATCGGGCGTCACAACATGTGAATATCATAACGACATCGTGGTTTAAATCAAGTCACCCATTACAAAAGGCACACACGTTACTGCGCGTATTCACTTAAGACCACGTAATGGGCGCATAGCAAGTTCGAAAATATTTCACGCGCATATTGTTCATGGTTTAAAGCATGCTACCCATTACATTGATGCACTAAGTGGTTGAAGTACGCACTATATAGGGACAGGATATCGCTATCGCGTTCAACTCTTAAAGGCGAAGCGTCAGGGTCCCCCAAATTTTGATTCTAGGTTTCATAATTATCGTTTTCACGACGTTGTCGAATGCGGAAGAGAATTTCAATTTGAACTTTCTCAATTCTGCAGCACGACTTCAGCACGACTTCGGCACCATGTGATGAAGCCGCCGCATACGCAGCCAATCATGTACATGCAAGCATTTATCGAGCTTTTAACGCGATAGCGTTAAAGAGCTCGTTTCGCAGAAATTCCGGCGTCGGCGTCGGCGTCGTTGGTTGTGAGCGAAAAATCATCACCTTGTCCGTGACCGAAAAATCGAGAAAGATGCAAATAAAAGAAATAATAAAAATTTTGAGGTCCGAGTGAGGATCAAACACGGGTCGTCTGCGTGGCAATCAGGTGTTCTACCACACAGCCATGCCTCTGCTTCGAAATACTGTGAAAATAACTTCCTCTGCTTGAAAATGCAGTGAAAATAACTTTCATGCTTCTCAAACGCAAGCGCCCTTTATATGGGCGTCGCAATATAACATGTAATATCCCAGGAATATTGCGTGGTACAAGCGTACATTGCCATCGGGCGTCAGAATATGTGACTATCATAACGATTTCATAGTTTAAAGCCAGCCACCCATTACAAACGGCACACACCTTACTGCACGTATTCCCTGAACACCACGTAGTGGGTGCATAGCAAGTTCGAAAACATTTCCCACATTTGCCGCGCATAATTGCTCCTGGTTCAAAGCATACTACCCATTACATAGTATGCACTAAGTGATTGAAGTACGCACTAGGGACGGGATATCGCTATCGCGTAAGGCGAAGCTTAAGGGTCCCCCCAATTTTTTCTTAAAAAAAAGACACCATAGAGGAAAAGATTTTGTCTCTTATCAGTAAGTTATATTTGACAATACCAATAAAACCACGCTTGCTGCGAAAATACTCCTGGTTAGCGAGAAGACGCGCAAAAATCAAATGCAGGTAGCAGCGCCCCCTTCACGTTCCCGCACCAGTCACCACAACGTCAAAGATTTTGACGGCATTTATCAGGGTCTACCTAGTTCCTATTCAGTACAAATTGAGTGACGTCTTCAGGGAGAGCCTGAGACTTAATGCAAGTTTAAGAAAATTTTCTAGAGGAAATCGAGCCGATGTATGAAAACAGCACATTTTATACTCCATCACGTCACCATCACAGATTTTCGGCGGAAAATTTATAAGTAAGCTATGAACATTAATTTCGTCATTCAGAGGTAAAATTAACGACACCAAAGTTTTCAGAGTATAACGTATCACTTTGAAGGACTTCGTTGTTTCACTTTAGAGTGCCCTTAAAACTGAGAAGATGCTGTTCTTTGCTGCGGGCAATCTTGAACGCGAATTTGAGCCCTCGCGAAAAGAATAAGTTAAGAACAAAAATGCCGGCAGATCCCGCCCACTGTGGGGATCAATGTAATGCGAAGCAGCCAGGAAGGAGCAAATCAAGCTTTACATGTCATGTTTTACATGTTAGGACCTGTCATTTATGTTCGTCACACAGTCACGTCGCGCAATACCAATTTTGGTGTATATCAAGCTTCATATTGAACAGCGCAAAAAACAAGCACACAGAGAAGAGACTGCACGACACGAGCGCTGACTGACAACTAAATGCTTTAATCAAGCACAAAGAAAAAGGAAGGGAAAAACAGAAATGCGCGCGCACCCTAAGCACATTACAAGAGAATTGCAGGCATTCAGCAAAATTTAAGTATTTTCCAAGTAAGCCACCTCGCAATCAAGCAACGCAATCGATGGCGTGCTGACACACGTGTCACCATTTTTGCTGATAGCAAAAGCTTCAGCTATCTCTCTAATACGGGCGTCATTGTGGTCAAAAACAGTGGTCGTGCGACAGAACTCCGGTGAGCAGCCACAAGCGGCACAGTGGGCGGACAAATGTGAATACGGCGTACCCTTAAGCGAGCTATGATGCTCGCGCAGGCGAATGTTGAGGCAGCGCCCCGTTTGCCCCACATAAACTTTACCGCACGACATCGGAATTGAGTACACTACATTGCTTTTGCAAGGGACGAACTGCATGCGGTGTTTAACTGTGCACATACTCCTAAACGACTCACTCGCACCTGAGGACAAATTATCAATCCTGGCACACAGGCTATTCAGCTTATTCTTAGCGGAAAAGTGGACGTCAATATTGAACTTGTCGGCAATCTTTTTGATGCGGTGAGAAAGGCCATGAATATACGGGATCACCGCTAGATTGTTACCCTTTCCCCGTTTGTCATCCCGTGGTTTCGCTGGACCATTTTTAACTTTGTTCATAACTTTGTTCATAACTTTTAATGACGCAGAAACGATGGCGTCAAGGGGGAAGGCTGCATTTTTTAGACGCTGAACTTGAGATAGGAGGCTGGATGACATTTTGTGGACACAAGACTTAGTAAGGGCAGAAAAAATGGTGTTAACCGCGATACCAGATTTCACAATCTTGGAATGACTGGAGGAATAGTTAAGCAAGGGCTTCTTGGACCTAGGGGCTAATTCCCAGCAAACATGGTGCTCATTGAACGTCAAAGACAAATCCAGAAACTCGATTGTCCCTTCCACGGGACTTTCGCATGTGAAGGTCAGGCCTAGTCCTCTTTCCTTGAAACATTTCAGAACATTAATCATCTGATGCGTGAAATTTTCCTTCTTTATGAAAACCAAATAATCGTCAACATAGCGAAAAATCTTCACCACCATTCCATCCAGATCGTTAGCCAAGATATTGTCAATACAACTAAGAAAAATATCACATAAGACCGGGGCTACCCGGGACCCGATACAAATACCGGATCTTGTCGGCAATCTTTTTGCTGCGGTGAGAAATGCCATGAATATACGGGATCACCGCTAGATTGTTACCCTTTCCCCGTTTGTCATCCCGTGGTTTCGCTGGACCATTTTTAACTTTGTTCATAACTTTGTTCATTACTTTGTTCATAAATTTTGCTGAATGCCTGCAATTCTCTTGTAATGTGCTTAGGGTGCGCGCGCATTTCTGTTTTTCCCTTCCTTTTTCATTGTGCTTGATTAAAGCATTTAGTTGTCAGTCAGCGCTCGTGTCGTGCAGTCTCTTCTCTGTATCTTGTTTTTTGCGCTGTTCAATATGAATCCCAATCAACTAGCCCAACTCTCCCTTTTGCTGCAGTATATCAAGCTGGCGAACTGGACGCAAGCGCACCATGAGCGTGGCATGTAAATGGCGTTGTAGATGACATGCATGCCAAGAATTTCATGTTACCACCTGCCACTTATGTTCGTTATACAGTCATGTCACTCAATACCAAATTTGGTGTATATCAAGCTAACGAAACGGCCGCGAGTGTGCCATGAGCGTGGCATACAAGTGATGTCGCACATGACAAGTCATGATTTCCATATTACCACTTGTCATTTATGTTCGTCATGCAGTCATATTACTCAATACCGAATTTGGTTTATATCAAGCTAATGAAACGGCTGCGAGCGCGCCATGAGCGCGGAATGCAAGTCATGTTGTTCATGGCATGCACGTCATTATTTGCATATTGCCACCTGTCATTTATGTTCGTCATACAGTCACGTCACTCAATCCCAAATTTGGTGTATATCAAGCTAACAAAACGGCCGCGAGCGATCCATGAGCGTGGCATATAAATCATACTTTTCATGACAAGTTAGTCATGATTTTCATGATATGACCAGCCATTTATGTTTGTCATACAGTCATGTTATGCGATACCAAATTTGGTATAATTCCCATTAACGATACAACCAGGAGAGCACAAAGTCGTAGGCGGCTAGATAGATAGATAGATAGATAGATAGATAGATAGATAGATAGATAGATAGATAGATAGATAGATAGATAGATAGATACGCTCAAAGTCGCCGAAGTTCGCTAAGAAATGCTTCGCATTTAAAAAGAAACATACGCCGAAGTCTGCATTCTTGGGAATTAAGGGATCTCCCACCCTTCTTGAAAAATTTACCCGGAGTTTCTCAGCGGTCTTTGGAAGCACACGAAAGTGCAGCGCATGCAAGACATCTCCGCAGCCTTCACACGCTTGTTGTCCATTGTGGAGTAAAACGAGGTTGCATAAATGCCCAACTACGGCGGGAAAGGAAGGCCACGCTCTAAGAGAAACCTCGGAGAAGACAGTCGCAGTGGTTCTCATCAACGAAATTAAGTCTCACGCTGCCGCTCGGGGGGTGAGTTGCGATAGCAATTATATGGAATCTCTCGGCTGATTTTCGCCGTCGGCGTCGCCGTCATGCTCCGTATATATATATATATATATATATATATATATATATATATATATATATATATATATATATATATATATATATAAATGCTGTTGAAAATAAAGAAGTGAGGCAGTGGCTTAGGGGAGGCAAGAGATGTAGGAAAGGAGGAGAACGAAGTTAGGATTCGGAGCTAGCCCTTATGAAGTAAAGACGTGTTCCTGACCCACGACCACGGGTCCTCGTTATTAACATTCGGTGCCGTGAAACCCGGGAGTGGTCGGTCCAGGTCGACGATGAGTTCGGCCGAGCGTCTTCGAAAGGTGCGTGGGACTGTCAGGGCCAGCGTCTCACGAAATATTACGCTCCTGGCAGTACTACTACAGAATCCCGACACCGAGGCACGCGAAGTCAACAGGCAAGTCACTGTTTTGATGACCAAGGAAGCTGAGCTCCACCAGTTGGACAAGAGGATTCTCGATGTTATTGAAGACGAGGCAGATGACATGGAAGTCAAGGATGCTGCAGACTACCGTGAGAAGGTTTTGAATGCAATAGCTGATGGACAGTGTTTCCTGTCTGGACGCAAACAGTGTCTTCACCTACGTGACACGCGGTATCTGCCTCTTGATTACGTCAGAGATGCCAGCAGAAACTACGAGCGAGCTGGTTTCTGTAGAATTGCCGATGGCTGTGACAGCGTCTCTGACGGAACTGGAAAAGACATGAGATGTTTTGAAGGCTCCGATTTGGATCACGAAAGCGGGCTGTCTGCAGGTCAAGAAGTATATGAAAACAGTGCGATTGAAGTTGAAGGAAATAACACAGCATCGGCCGTGACGGCGTGCGGAAGAGTGAACCGTCACCGCAGAATTCAATGCTTCGAGTTTCTTTTTAGTAGCGATCAAGTGGCGATGACGCGCGTGGAAGATTCTTCGAAGCACACCTGTCACACTGTTGATTGGACAGGAGAGGAACAGCCACTGGGACATTTCGATGGCATTTCAAGGTGGGGTAAAGAACCGTGCGATGACGATCAACAGACAGTCAGTGTCGAAGGTCCAGTAGGAAGTCGCACAAGCGATGGAAACTGCGCTCTGGGTGATGAGATTGAAGAAGCTGAACAGGTTTCTGCCAGTGGCCAGTTTGTGTTGCTTGCAAAAGAACCCGACTGTTCGTGCACCAGGAACGATGACCTTCGGTATGCTAGTCAGTGGAGCCAACAGTCCCGCTGTGCTTCCTGTGGTGCCTTCGTCGTCGGACGCACGGCCAGAATGTAAGGATTTTGTTCCACTCAGCTTCAAGGAAGTGGAAGAGGTTGTTACCAAGCAAGCGGATGATCAACAAGACAAAGAAGTAAAAGCGTTGCTTCTGCCTCCGGAAGCGAAGTACAACGCCCTCCGGACGGCACCGAAGCAGAACCGCCAGAGGGAGAAACAACTGCGTAAACACGTCAACAAGCATATTCCCAGGAAGCAGAGGAAGAGCCAGGCACAGAGACTCACTGCTGATGTGATCAGCCGATCGAAAGATGCGTCCAAATTGGCATCTCTCTCCAAACTTGGGGTGTCAAACTGCTCGTGCCACAGGAACAAGGATCACTGCAGGTCTCCAGACACCTCGTGGGGAACACAACACCAGTACGCTGCGGCAGAGTCTACAGGTGCACCTGAATGCGGAGCGCACCAGCACTGCCATGCCGGAATGAAAACGGCGGAGATGGAAACCCTCACACCAGTACCCTGCCAGATCATGGCGCTGCCTCCCGGACCAGACTTCAGCGGAGATTCCTGCCGGAGTCATGGCAATGGAGCAAGAAAACCGATCTCCGAGTGACATCGCTACAGTCTGGACGAAATGCAATGGACAGAGCGTGTTTCGTGCGCCTTGAACCTGACCCCGTGCTGAAGCCCTGTACATAGATTGTGCCCGTGAGAAGAAACGAAGTCGCTTGTGTCATGTTCGTCCCGTCGCCTCGGGGGATGTTGAAAATAAGGAAGTGGGGCAGGGGCTTAGGGGAGGCAAGAGATCTAGGAAAGGAGGAGGAGAACGAAGTTAGGATTCGGAGCTAGCCCTTATGAAGTAAAGACGTGTTCCTGACCTACGACCACGGTTACTCGTTATTAACAAATGCCACGAAGAAAAATAACTCAGAAAGTATCTTCCGACGCGCGGAATCGAACGGATGACCTCTCGCTCCGCAGCGCGCAACGCTAACCGCTAGGCCACAGAAGCGAACATGCTACAGCATACTAACGGCAAGCTATTTATATACACCATTCGCCGCTGGTGGTACGCAGATCTCGGGGGGAATATCAGCGTGTTCTCTGCCTTACCAGCAAACGATCGAGATGGCTCAAAGTGCGCACTCGGCGCCCCACTCGTTGCGACGCGCTGGCTCCCCAACACCCCGACTTGCACTTTGGCCTGCAGGGCGTAGTCGCCTTTGCCCGGGAGCGCGCGCGCGCACTGATCTTGGGGTGGGGGGGATGGGGCAGTTATACGTCATGTGCTTTCACCGGGAAGATTGCGTTTAGGTTACAGAGCTCACAAAGGTCACTTCGCTCGCTGCAGAGGCCCCGTTTCCGAAAGAAGTGCGCTGTTCCAACACAGTGAAGTAACAACGTCTTAGTTCGCGCTCATCCTGTGTATACCTGTGTGTGTTTCGTGCGCCCTTTGCACTTGAGCAGTGCGCTCGAAGTTTCGATCTGCTTGCCGTTCTCCGGGTGAAATGCCAATTTGTTGCTATCTCATTCATTACTTCGCCCTTGCGGCGAAACTGTGACTTCTTTCAAGACATCGCGAAAGTAGAATGGCCTTTTTCCTACGTGAAGTGGTGCTTCAGTTTGGTGTCAGGGACTTCAAAGCGACGATCGATCGAGCGCACAATGCTTGCAACTTTGGTAAGAGTCCCCCCCTTCGTGCAGCGGCCCTTCAGTGGTCTACATGAGGCATTGAAAATAAACAAATACAAAGTAGCATAGTTCCTCACGCATTTGCCTAAGGTGACTGGAAGGCGAAAGCCATTTTCTTTTTATTTTATTCTATTCTATTGATCCTCTCCTAGACCCCCCCTCCTCCCCCCCCCCCCCCCAAAAAAAACAAAAAAACAGCTTTCTGCACGATACGGGGTTCTGCGCCCCCTCGAGATCGGAGGCATTGGCAGCTTTCTGCGCCGCAGGTGGCCTTGCACTATACGGTGATAGGGCCACTTTGGACCAAGCGATGACGCCGTGTAATGTCGTGATTATGGCTTCTAATGACGTCGTTGCAAACTTAGGATATGTGACGTCACGATGACGTTATATGCAATCACGTTAAATCTTTTACATCGTCGTTATGACGTCACAAAATTCGGCAACATGTGACGTCATGACGGCATAATAGTGTGACGTCATCAAGTTCGCATATCTTCTCTATATTAATGTTAAACAGCGTAAAAACCGTGGGTGTGCGTTTTGGCGCTGTTTAATTTCAGTGTTAATGACTAACTAGCCTGGTGAGCCACTTTAATGAGCCGAAGTAGCTTAAATAAAGAAGAAAGTAAGAACTGAGAAGTAGCTGGGTAAAACGAGCGAACAGCCCTGAAGATAAAACATAAAACAGACGTTACCTTCACGGTCCCACAGCCTTCTTGGCGTGGGTATGCGTAGATATTTTAACACGAAAGTGTTTTATGTTCAGGTAGAAGCCACAGATGTGGCTGTTTCGCGCAAAGAATTAACGTGGGAAGGGGTCAAGGGGAGCGCAATGTTAGTGTTTTATGCCGGGGTCCACCACGGCTCCACTGATAAATTTCCGTCACGGATGTGACGTTGTAAAATATAAACTAATAGATTGCAAAGAAAAAGGTAGACGAAGAAGTTCCGTCGTGGGGCGTCGAACCTACAACCTCTCCCTCCGCAGCGCGCGGCGCGAATCCACTCGGCCACAGGAGCGTCAAACTTCAGAAAGTGAACGGCAACCTATTTATATATACCATATACTGTTGGTGGTCCTCAGAGCTCGTCGACGTCAGCGCGTTTTCCTCATCACTAGCGAGATGGCGCGATGGTGGTGCGGAGGGCGCGCTCTAAAGGTCGTCGTCCCTCTCGCTGCGATG
This sequence comes from Rhipicephalus appendiculatus, assembly GCA_030522465.1. Classification (NCBI taxonomy): domain Eukaryota; kingdom Metazoa; phylum Arthropoda; class Arachnida; order Ixodida; family Ixodidae; genus Rhipicephalus; species Rhipicephalus appendiculatus. The sequence continues at coordinate 33,294 of JALIZH010019828.1, read as the reverse complement.
CGCGCGCGTCTACACATGGCGTGGTCGTTCGTGCGCGCGCGCTTATCTCGTGATTGGGGCATTGGGGCGCTTTGTACGTCTTGTGCTTGCACTCCTTCGTCCGTGTTCCACCACAAGTTTGCTTTGAAGTTACAGTGATTAAAGGGTGCACGAAGGTCACTCGTAAACGCCGCAGCGGCCGCGTTTACGAAAGGAGCGCGCTGCTCGCACACGAAGTAACAATTGTGACAGTTCGCGCTCGTCCTGTGTATATTTGTGCGGTCATTTCGTCCATCTTTGTTTGTGTTAGAGCAGCGCGCTTTAGATGTCGAGCTGTGACAGTTGTTATAGTCCGCGCTCGTTTGCTCATTTCGTGCGTGCTTTCTGCTTCAGGTGCGCGCGGCAAGTTTCGAGCTGCTTGCCGTTCTTCGCGTGACATTACAATTAGTTGCTGTAGCATTCATTCCTTCGCCCTTGTGGCGAAACAATTCACAATAAACGCTCAACTACTGCTGTGAAGGCACGTTTCACTCTCGTGTTATACCTATTCCTTTGACAGAGTGATCAGCCATGTTTTGTTTTTGTTTTCTATCGGCCGAGAAATGCATTCCTAGCGGTATTTCGAATTGAACTTCTGATGGCTTATGAAGCACAGTATTGCAAGCAACATTTTGGAAGACTTTTGCGCCTGCTGTTGCCCGTAACGTATATATATATACTCAGCGCGCTGGCAGTTCCCCGTCAATGTTTTTCAAACCGTTGAGCCAGCTCGTAGCTGCCTTAATAGCGCGAATCAGTCGTGAGCGACGACGTTGAACGAGTGTCTTTGACAGCGCTGCCGAACACTGTCACATTCGTGCGCCCACTCGTGCCAGAAAACTCAGCTTACGCCACGCTTTGCCGCGCTCGCGAGGAGTCTGTGAGGAGATGTACTTATTTTTTAAATTGTGGTTATTGCTACTGCTGCTGCTGTCCATGTTGAATTTGTAGCTATTGTTGTTCTTCTTTCAGTTCGCATTTCGCGTCGCCTGCCTTTATTCCGACCGATCGCGGAAGCTACGAATGCCATCGCACCGCTCTCGCCATGACCCAATTTTATTGTTCTGCCTAGGTTAGAAGGAGCTTTCATGAAAGCATACTCACTCTGCATAGCAATTACAGCCATCTCCCGATTTAACTCGTGCAGCAATGATCAAACAAGAGAGCATTTACTGCGTTTTAGGCATCGCTTTGTGAGCGCACGCAGCTGTCTTAGCGCTGCGCAGAACTAGAGGAGAGACCGCATTCGCAAGTGAAGATACTCGGATGGTGGTCCTACTCGTCGCAGGCCTGCAGCATAGCGGCGCGTACTTTGAGGCTGCTGTTATAATAATCGGCCTGGTTAAGTGATCACTTCTGGACAGGCTCCCGCCTACCATAAGGTACCTTCTTTCTTCCCTCCTCTCTCTCTATTTTCATCCCTTAATCCACTACGCAAACACGAACTATGTTTATGTAGGACTCGCGACGATAAACTTAGGGAAACAAGTCAGCGCTTATTCCATCACTATCTATCTATCTATCTATCTATCTATCTATCTATCTATCTATCTATCTATCTATCTATCTATCTATCTATCTATCTATCTATCTATCTATCTATCTATCTATCTATCTATCTATCTATCTATTATGCTACATCACAGTTTTTTATATAATAACAGTTTGCTGTTAGCACTATTTATTTTATGCGAATCTGACACTACATAAACGTCTGTACATTATGCTTCTATTCCTCAATCAGCTCTTTTTAGCTTTTCAGAACCCTGGCGGTGAAATTAAAACTTGGCTGTCAATTTTTCTTACATAAACTGTCCTGCTTGTCCAGCCTTGCAATGAGGTGAGCGGAAACCCATCTTTCAATACATTGTGACAGTAGCCGATAGCTATCGTTGAGCAACAGATAACCTACAATAGCTACCATTAGCTAACTGTAGAAAAGAATAGCCGACTGTTAACCAATACCAGAAACATAGTAGCGGGGTTCTTTGAGTAGATACGGCAAGCTTCGCAGGTTCTGTTCAACTCATCAAGATATAGTTACACTTATTCTGTATACTTCGTCCTTATTATAATTTGATGGGATAGTTCGTATGCATTACATTACGTCATCTTGGATTTCATTTCCAGAGTAAGGCTGTAGAAATAACTTGTCTTCTTGTGACCCAAACTATCTGTATTTATCTTAGAACGAAGTTCGCATACAAAATTCAAATTTGTTATTTTGTGAGAGCCACTGTCACCCACCAGGGCAGTTCAACTTGTGTGCGATTTGGGAATGTTTCTGGTCCTTCCAACGACCACAAAATGAAAAATAAAGAATATGCATGAAACCAGAGTTTTATGCCGAATACAAAACGTTGAATTCTGCGAGAACTAGACGGAGGAACTCGTGCAGCGCAGAACGAAGTCCTCCATGCTTTAATCTTTGTTTTTTGTGTTTGTTGTTGATGATTTTGTATATTTTGTATCTTCCGTCTAAACCTGTCATATGATTGAAATGATTTGAGGGGATTCTGTCTTGGACAGAGATGGAGCTGTTCTCGGAAATTCAAGTCGAACGCGATCGAGGCTGACAAGCGAAAAACTGGGGTGTCATCGTTCAACTTTCAATTCAGCTTTTTTTTGTATTTTTGTTTGTGTTTATTTCACTTTGAGAACTCCAACCTGGCGCGCGAGCTGCGCCCGTCACTCAATGGTAGGTTGGCAATGCATCCGCGCAGAACACTCACTCGCTACGTGCACTACAACATAATTCGTCTCAGACGAAGACCGTAGTGAATATGAGAAAGAATTCGTATATTTTGAAAAATTCTGGTTTTTCTATTTCTGGCGGAAATGTTCGTAGAGAGGGGATGTATTTTGGTGCTGCACGAATCCTCAAGAGCAAGCACGCTGGTCTGTCAGTTCAACGGCGTGAAAATTGAGAGAAGCGGGAAAAGTTTGAGAACGATGCGCACCAGAATTCGAAAGACGGAACTTTGTTGGGGCCACTCGATCACTGGTTCGAGTTTGTATGACGGCAGGGTTACTGCTCTCCCGCGCTATATACAAAAACATTCAGCCAATATAAGCCGGCATATGGCTAAAGCTAGGCAACAATTTGCTCATCTTAATTAGTCAAGGTTAACCACAATTTAGCCACCTTTAACCAGCATCTCCCGCATTTTTACCGACTCTAGGCGAGACTTAGCAACTCTAGCATAGATTTGACAATGGCTAACCAAAACTAACGAATACTAGCTATGATTCCGCGACCACTAGATGTCCAGAGTCCGTATTTAAATAATTCTAGACGGTGTTAACCAATGCTGTTAGCGTGTAACTAAAGACGTTCGTTGAATTTGGTCAAATGTATTCATCGTACTCCGTCCCATATAAACAGCTACAGCCTTTTTTTATTTTTCTTAGGCGCAACCTAATGAACCCAAATGATAATCAAGCCAAACTTATCATAAGGGACACTATCTGCAGTTCTTTGATTAATAACTGTACTCCTGTACCACTCACTGAAAAAAAAATCAGGCGCTCTTACGCTATCGGGAAGACGTGGGCAATCGAAACATTGCATGCGCGTGATTGACGTACTACTTTCATTTCTTTCTTTTTTTTTCCTTTTAACGCGAAAGTGTTTTATGCCTGGGTGCATTAAGACTTCATGACGTATTTCTTTCACGGATATGACGTTGTAAAATGTACACTAATAAACGACAAAGAAAATACTCGAAGAAAAATTTCCGCCACCAGGAATTGAACCCTCGACCACTCACTCCTCAGCGACTGGTGCTAAATGACTTGGCCACAAAGCGTACGTTCTTTTGCATATTAACGGTGAGCTATTTATGTACAGGATTTGCCGCTGGCAGTATTCGGAGCTCGGTGGAACTTCAGCGTGTTCTCGTTATCACTATACTCGATTTCAGAAGTTCCCTTCAGTACTAGAGAAGCTACAGGCCCCCCTTAGAGAACAGGAAGGGCGCTTAGCCCCTCCACATGTGCGCATCCGCGCCGCGTCGTCTGCTAAGCGTCCCCCTGGCGTCTGCGTGCATACGCTCAGCGAGCAGACAGCAGCGCCTAAATAAACAGAGCATGGCTGCACCCATCGACACGGTGCCCTCCCCCTCGAGTTTATCGCGTCGTCGTCGTACGCTCTGTGGCCCGTAAGTACTAAACAGACGCTTGTATTTGTGGTAGTACTTTGCGCGAAACAAACGGGGACGAAGAAGGGAGTACACACGGACAAGTGCAATCCTTGTATTTGCTTTAGATTATGTATTTGCTTTAGATTATGTCTTGGAGCTTCGGCAGCAATGTATTCGTGATTACATTGCGCTATTTCTATGAATCGCTATGAAATTTTCGGCGCGTTAGGCTTAGTATGCGTGGTTAAAGAAAGAGCTTATCTCGCCAATAACGACAGTGCGTACCTGATGCTTTGTCCTCATCGTGAGATGGCACAAAGCGATAGCGCATTACCCCATTCATTTGTTGCTGTGAGCGCTTTGGGCAAGCATCAAGGGTAAGTTTGCGTCGAAGCGGGCGGTCGCGTCTGCATGGGCGCTGCCATGTTGATTTTTAACCACAGGTACTGGCGGTTACTGATACAACAATTATAGAAATACGACGTAAATGCAATGAAGAATAAACAGATTACTTATTGACGTGCAGCAGCAGATGATAAACGAGGTCAAATTTCTCAACCTTGCCAATTGCAAGGCAATTAATATCGGAACTATTTTTTCCTGCGCAGGCATGTAGATTGCTTACACCCCGTAGCTTTGGCAGTGCTGAGCGGTTGTGGTGATATGGAGTATAGTGAGATGGCAGAGAGGGCACGAAGGGCGCGCTTTGAAGGTAGTCGCCCCGCTCGTCACGGTACGCGTGCGCCTGCTACCTATACCATGCATCTATATTTAGTCCAACTGGGCGTGGTTTGTACGTCTTGAGCTTTCAACGCAAAGCTTGCGGGGAAGGTACAGAACGCACGAAATTCAATATGCTCGCTGCAGCTGCCGTGTTTGTGAAAGGAGCGCGCTGCTTAAACATAAAGATGTAACACCTGTGAAAGTTGTTAATTGGCACTCGTCCTTTCATCCTTTTGTTTGAGCAGCGCGCTTTATGTGTCGAGTTGTGACATTTGTTAGCTCGCGCTCGTCCTGTGTGTGTTCTTTTGGCACGTTATTCGTGCTTCAGCAGCGCGCTGCAAGTTTCGAGCTGCTTACCCTCCTTCGCTTGATTTTCAATTTCATAGCTATCGCGTTCTTTGCTTCACCCTCGCGGGGAGACGGTGACTTTACAATGTGCTTCTTGATGGCATCTTTGCGCGGTGTTCAGAGTATGCCGTGTCCGGGTATATGTTAACAAATTCAGCTATCACAACGGTTAAGTCATGATCATGGACGTTGATCCTCGGGATGGAGATGTGTCAGAGTAGGCGGCAACGTAGGTGCATAGACGGCAGCTATAGTTACCAAATAGGCATTCTACAAGCTCTCATGTATCAATGCACAATAAACACTTAACTACCGTTGTGAAAACATATTTCACTTTCGTGTGATACTAATTCCTGTGACGGAAGGATCAGCCATGTTTTTTGTGCGTTTTATTTTATCACAGCACGCGATGTCTCCTCCAAATCTTTTCATTCCTCCATTCCAGGATTAGGACTTCGATGCAGCACCACTATATACACTTGACTTGGTACAGGTGACGAGAGGCATCGGTTCATATCCTGGCAACAATGAAATGTGGCAACCTCAAATGATCAGTGCCTCGTTAAAGGAAAAACTGCCATATGATAAACGTCCATTGGCCGACAAGGCCCCCCATCGAGAGAGCGTCCATTACTGAGAAACGACGTATGCAAATTCGCTTGAGACCGGCGCGCCTTCGAGGGTCTCATTTGTCTACGCTCGCCGGAGCCGGGTTTTGTGCGTACGACACCGCCATGGAAACCTGTGGCTTATAGAAGCTTCATAGAAAAAAAAATTCGCGACATGTTGTGCCTTTAGAATTTTCACCAGGAAAGTACACGGCCTCTTGTATCCCTCTTCTGCACGCAGTAATGTCAGAAGATCAAAGAAATAGCAGAGCACGAGCTTTATTGAGTTACGTATGCACCTGCATATACCATTACATGTACTAATTTTTTAATCTATCTTTGCGAAACGAACAAGCGTCTTCACTTTCACGAGCACACGTGGGCTTGCATTTGCATATGGACAGTTTTTCATGACACTGATATAAAGAGTCTGCAGCAGGGAATTGATTTTCACACCTTCCACGTTTTCGTTTCTCCTGCGTGGGTCGGTGAACTTAGGAACAGTTACAGGCTTGGCGTTTAACTCGCTTATCTCGTTAAAGAACTCGCCAACCGAGCTTTCTAGAAAAGCCCATTTGCACCTTTAACGAATCGAGTGTCGCCGTCACGCAAGGAGAACAGATGAAAAACGCATCTATACGGCTCCTTGGTATCACCAAAGCCGGTCGTCTTTCGTCGAAGACCTGTGGTGACTAATGAAGCTGGAAATATCTCAACCTTTCTTTTCTAAGACGGTCGCTTTTATTGCGATATCAATTAAAAATTACACGATCTCCCGCTAAAGGGAACCATGAGGCGATGCGAAGCAGCATGGGGGGTGCACACCGCGTTTGCATCGGTTTGACTAGGTGTTTCCGTTAAAGGGACCCTGAAACGGTTTTGACGATTTTGTACACACACATTTGCCGGTAGACCAAGATCTAAGGGTCATTTACAGACTGATTTAAGCTCTCTGCGTACACTGGGTAATTTATTACAACGCTTTAAAGCTGCGAATCACTGCGGCTCAGCCAAACGCGTTTTCAACCGCCCATTCATCGTACGAAATGCAGTGGGCGAACGACGTCACCGTCGCTGCTGATCTGATTGGCTACGGTGTGCGCGTAGGAAAAGATCGGCTGGTAGGGTGGCGGCACCTGTCGGAGCAGATATCAATCACTCCGCGATGTCTCTGTTGCCAGACGGCGTGCGTGCTACCGGGCGCGCAACCTGTCGGCGTGCAATCTCGGAGTTCATGACTGGGCGAAGCTCAAATTGTCGAGTGCGTTCACGAGAGCTCTGCGATCGCCAGCGATGCCAGCGTGTCTCATGAGTTGAGGAGGCAAGGCAGGGGGTGAGAAGGAGGGTATGATATAATTCTCCGTAGCCGCCTTGGTACACGGCGTGTCGCTACATTTGTGGTGCCAATGGTTTGATGATGCTCTAGCTTAAACGCTGGCAAAGCTTCCAATAACCGTTTAGGGTCCCTTTACTGTTTCCGTTACTGTTGCGTATTTAGTGTTATCGTTTGTGTTGTGTTTATGTTCTTATGTTGTTGTTAACGTAGACACCTAGTGTCTACGTTAAAACCATGCGGCGCACTGACTCAGCGTGTGTACGACCTAACGCGAGCCTGTTATCTGAACCAGGAATGGGAATGTGGGGAGTGGGAGGTTGGCTACGGCGCAGCCACAGATGTTAGCTGGTGTGTTGAGAGGAGGTGTGTGGAGAGGGTTTGCGCATGCGCAGTAAGGGTGGTCACGCCGCACACCGGTTTGAACTCCGCCATAAGCTGCTTCGCATCTAGTATGGACACTCTCGGCTGGTTTTTCGCCGTCGGCGTTGGCGTCGCCATCGCCGTCATGTCCCGTATATGTATATGTATGAATATATTTATAAAAGCCACAAAGAAAAATAATCCATAAAAATGTTTCCGACGCGCGGCACCGAACGAGGGACCTCTCGCTCTGCAGCGCGCGACGCTAACCGCTGAGCCACGAAAAGCGCACGTCCTTCAACGATCAAACGGCGAGCTATTTATATACAGCGAGTTTTCAGCGTGTTTTCAGCGTTACAAGCGAGATGGCGCAAAGGGCGCGCTCGGCGGGGCCTTAGCTCGGCGCCCCGCTCGTCGCGACGCCTGCGCTCATGCGCTCATCTCCCTCGCGCACTTTGCCGAGTGGGGGGTAGACGCCCGTGCTCTCACGCGCTTATCTCGCGGTGGGGGGAAAATTGGGCTTTTGCAGGAACGATTGCGTTGTAGTTACCGAGCGCACGAAGGTCACTTCGCTCGCGGCTGTTTCCCCCGTTTGCGAAAAGCACAGGCTTTTCAAACACAGCGAAGTAACAACTGTGACACTTGTTAGTTCGCGCTCGTCTGTACCTGTGAATACGTTTCGTGCGTCGTTTTTGTTCGAGCAGCGCGTTGAGGTGTCGAGCTGTGAACGTTGTTAGTTCTCTCCCGTCCTGTGCGTGTTGTTTTCGTGCGTCATGTGTGCGTGAGTAGCGTGTTGCACGTTTCGACCTGCTTGCCATTCGTCGCTTGACATTCCAATTTGTTGCTATCGCATTCATTGATTCTTGTGGCCAAACAGTGACTTTTTTCGTTACGCATTCACCGCAACGTCTAAGACCTGACCTGTCCTCCTTTAGAGGGTCCTCAATTGCTGTAGTGGTGTCCTCTGTTGCGGCAACTATGAGTTACTTTCGCCTTTGCTATCCATCTATTTTGCGGACGCCGAGCTCACAGACGCACAGAAATACTGCAAAACGAGCTGGTTTGAATCTTCTGCTGTATACTTTTTCTATACCTACCCCCCTTGTTTAACGACTGCTAATAAAACAATGCTGCTACCACTATTGTCTCCCTACAACTTTTAATAATGCTACGGCTGTACTATTATCTTGCCTCCACTACCACAGTGTGACCACTCCTACCATCCTAATACCACTGCTGATACTACTACGGTTATTCTACGGCTAGAACTTTCCTACTAGTACTATTCTACTACTACTTCTCCTACTATACTACCCTAGGGAACCTTATTTAGCGGTACGCACGTTGTGCTTCAAGAAATCTCGATGCTTACCTGCTATCATTCTCAGAACAATTCATCCGAGCTGTCACGTTACTACGTTGTCCGCTATTCCGATGCGGAAAACATGCTTTAACTCTTTGAAACGAGTCTTAGCAGTCGTCGCAAGTTAGAATCCCTGAAACTCATGAATTCAGTAATTTCTCCATTTAACTCCTCTCCCATTAGTTCACCCATAAATGTTGCCGAAGATCCCTCATCTAGGAGGTTTCGCCATCTTAACATCGTGCTCTGTAGGTCTCGATCCGATGCGTTTAAATATAGTTTCTTTCCTTTCACGATTGAACGTTAAACTCACTAACTGGTGTTTTTCAGCGTCCTGCTTTTGATAATCTTTTTTTTTTCATTTCGTCAGCTACCGATTCATATTGTTTGTTGATATTTTGTCTCTGTATTGCTTATGCTTTGCTTTTGCATACCGTACAACTGCGCAATTTCTCAAACTGGGCTGCCCTATGTGTAAACAAAATAAAAATAATTAAAAATGCCACTACACTCTTAGCTTTCACTCGAATACGGATTTTGGATTTGGGCTTCGCCTTTAGCATTTACTCACACGTTACGAAATGTACCCCCCCCCCCCCCCACCCGATTGTGGAGGAGACTGTTACATCGCACAGAAGGGAGAATCGCCGATGTGTACCCAATTCGGCAAATTCTGCATCGCGGATGAGTAGTGCGCCGAATGAATGTCGTCCGCTGGGATTGCACTAAAGCAGTGTCCAAGCATTTCTGACAGCATAACGACGCTAGATTGTCTGGGTACCGGGTAGATGGGTCTCCTATCAAAGTTAGTGCATTCAATCGCATGAATGCGGCTATGACACGACGCAGATCGCAATCGAAAGGACAGCAATTTGCATACTGTAGTTTTCTTTCGGAATGATATGTGAGGATTGCTTTGCGTGCACGGCATCATTATTGGCGCGCTTCCATGGCAACACCTGTTGTGTTACTGGTAAGCTCCAACGACGCACTTTTTCCTAAAACAGGGCGATATTTGTTAGAGCTGCGGAGCTTCGGATGTGTAGCGGATGCTTCATTAGAAATGTTGCACGGCAGTGACGACGAAGAATAGACACAGTCTTTCACAGTCTGCCTTCGAAATGTAATGCTGACTGACTATCCTGAATAATGAAGTTCTTGGAAAAAAGCCCCTCGTTTTTACGGTAGAAAGAGTGCCGCTAATGAACTAAATTTTCCGATGGCACGGTTTACGGCTGCGTCTTTTTGTCTGTATTAATCAATAAATATGGGTAGGGACATTGTGCAACTTTTTTCGAATTGAAACTTACTCACCAGTAACAATAAAGCGACGGTGGATATATATATATATATATATATATATATATATATATATATATATATATATATATATATATATATATATATATATATATATATATATATATTGACAACTGCGCCATTGTAGTGAAGAGACAAGACACTGTTCTTTATCTGCCTCGTCTTTCTCTGCTTCGCTCCAGCTGCCCGCGCGCACGAACATCGGCGTCTTTCTTTGTCATCACGATATATATATATATATATATATATATATATATATATATATATATATATATATATATATATATATATATATATATATATCGTGATGACAAAGAATATATATATATCTCGCTTCGTCATCGCCTTAGTAGCAGTTCACGGCACGACACCGCACGGGTTCCGCTTTTCTGGGAACGTGGTTGACGCTTCCAATTGCGTGGATCCCGTGCCAAAGACTCTAACCAGAACTGTGTTTCCAAGACACGCCGTCCACACGTCCTTAGCCATGGATTGTGCCACCGTGAATGCCGGAGCCGCTGTATTCTCCGCAGATGCCGGCTCTGGCTCTCGATGCCGATCACCCGACAGCGCCGCGGAGCTGCAGCATACCATCGCGCAACTCTTCGTCACGACGAACACCTTGATAGTATCGAGCTCCCAACTGTCTCCTGCCACCTTGCCAACATTGTGCGCAATCAATGCCATGTTGGCTACGGCCGCCTCACAACAACTTGAGGCAAGCTCACCCGAGAACCGCCGCGCGCTCCGGCGTTCCCTCACGGAGCTCTCAGAGGAACTGGGCTGCTTAGCGCGGGCACACTCCGGATTTTCGCCCGCCGTCCCGCCATCGCCGGCTCCCTGCGAACTACCAGTGTTTCGCGGATTTTCAGGATGACGCCGACAACTGGGTGGCGGCCATCAACGCTCTAGCAGCGCGCGAGGCCTGGACGGAACCGCAAAAATGGACCGTGGCCATAGACCGCCTCCGTAATGCTGCTGCGGCGTGGCACAGGTATGAAGGCGTTGGACAGCAGTCCTGGGCAGAATGGAGCACCAAGCTCATCGCTGCTTTTGGACGGATTGACTACGACCGCACTGTCACCGATAATTCCAGCCTCGCCGCTACCGAGGGTGGAGCTCTGGAGGGGCGCCACCTCGAGGCTGCTACTGCACAGTGCAGCTTATCGACGAAAGGCTTTCCACCCTGCACTCATACGAACACTGTACTCAAGCAGTGCGGCGAAACTGCGCCGGTGTGCGACACAGGACCACCACCACAAGCCGAGACCACATTTACTCTACAGGAGTTGGTAACGCGTGCTCTAAGCTCATCTTGCCCTGGTGACCTGGACGCGCCGGCTCCCCTCGTATTCGGCACGCTGCCTCTCCGGACGCCGGACGAATCCAAGCCTACGTTTACCGGAGACACCCATCTGGAAGATGCCAGGACACGCCTGTCTGTGATGGTGAGAGCAGCCGTTCAGAAAGGAAAGAACCACAGTACGTGGCTGTAGACCATCAACAGATGGACGGGGTGGAGCACCATGGGTCCAACACGCAGGAGTTCAGTGAGAAGGTTTCCCGGAACGAACGCAAGATAGTTGCCCTGTCGCTCTTTCCACTGCCTGCGGACGGAATATTAATCACAAAGAAACCTGCGCTGGACTTCGCAGCCATGGCATCAGAACAGTCATCTATACCACTTCCAGAGCCGTCGGGCGAGAATGAAATCGAAGAGAGCGAGTGCCCCATTGATAAGGTTCATGACGAAAGTCCTCACCGTCTTGCCGGCGTGGACAATCATGCGGGTGTAACCGAAAAGAAGCACCGAGAGACCTTGCCAGCCACGGTGCCTCCTCGGATGCTGTTCCGGCATCCTTCCCCGGACATGCCGCATTCACCGTTACCTCTGCGAGAAAGCCAAAGCCGACCGCCAAAAGCATGTCTTGCAGCTCATACGACGTCGCAGCGTGGTCGAGACCGACCACTGCGAGTTAGCCAGGGTCGCCCACCAGACCCACTTACCGCGGATCTTCCAGCCAAGTCGCAGCGTGGCCAGGACAGACCACTGCGATTCAGCCAAAGCCGCCCACCAGAGACTGTCGGTAGCTCCGCGCGCTCTGCAGTCATGGCCGAGTGTGATGACAAAGAAAGACGCCGATGTTCTTGCGCGCCTGCAGCTGGAGCGAAGCAGAGAAAGACGAGGCAGATAAAGAACAGTCGGCCCGTAGCAAGGGTGCTGTGTCTTGTCTCTTCACTACAATATATATATATATATATATATATATATATATATATAAACTGGGGAGGGGCGAAGCATGCAGTGTGCGCCGGTGTTTCCCATAGCAAAGTGCTCCTAAAACGTAATGATAGACAGAGGGATCAGAACAGAAGAAGAAGAGACAGCGGCGGCAGAAGAAGGGCCGGACCGAGGTAATTGGCCACATTATTTTGAGAGAGATTTCTTTGATGAAGCACTCGTGGTGCCAAGGCCGAAACCGGGCATATGGAGAATGGTGTTTCAGCTCCACTAACGTCATGAAGAAACTGCGTCGCAATGTAGCTTACCGTAACGTGCTTCTTCTTCCTATTCTGTTTTTCATTGCCCCATTAGCTGCGATTTTTCCCTACGTTGTATTCGTGTTACACAGCACAACGTGCTACGTGATATGATTTTCAGGAGAAAGCTCGGCATTTGGAAATCACTCTGAAAGGGAACTTAACAAAATTCAGCTAAATAAGGCAAGTAAATTCTTAAACGTCATCGGCGATTTGATGGGTGAACTGTTCCCTTCTTAATTTTTATTGGACCGGTGGCGAGCAGTGGGACTTACCACATTTTATGGCGCATACCCATTTATGATGAACCATGACGACGACGTGACACGCCGACCAGCCGAGACCTAAGGTGCTTCGCCCCTAAAATAACACACCCCCCTTTTGACATTTCAAGTGAACCATACACAACGTCCCTGTAATAACAGCAAAAAAAAACTACAATGAACTGACATATCGTGTGCAATGTTTTCACACTCGCAGGGGAGAACACAGCGCTGAGCTTTCTTGTAATCTTCTCCACTGTGGCAGTTGTTCGACGAAAGCAACCTTAAACATATATAAAATTGCAAAGAAACAATGCACGTGTCTTCTGTGAAGTGCATTGTGTCTGTTCGTGCTGTTTGTTATCCAGCATACATGTTCCAATTCAAGCATTGTTCGCTTCCCCAGGACCGACTAGAGCGAAAGGATTCTTTCAGTTTCTGCGCAGATGCACGTGTTTAATAAGAGACGAGGCAGATGGTGCTCTTGCTCTGGTTTGTCCTTTGATGTCGCTTTGGCGGCACTGGTGCTCAACGTGTCCTCTCCTCCATCGCATCTTAAATGTTTGTGTTTCCTTCTTAGATAAAGGAAGAAGAACTAGAAGTAGCAGGAAAAAAAATCAGCGTTCCGTCATGAGAATGTTTCGAGGCAGCCTCCGCCGTCTTTCACATTTAGGACCAGAGACCCTTGAAGATTAACGGACGGGACTCTGACCGAGCTCCACGAAACCGAGCTCCATGAAAAGAGTTCGGCATGAAAAGGTTTCCGAGCAGCTTTAGTTGAGATCACGTGACAGGGACAGACGAAGGTCTCTCCTAACTCTAGACCCAAGGCCGTAACCTCGGAAGGTCTGTGCAGGTTAAGCGAGGGAAGAGAGAAACAAGTTATCTTGTGTCGCCAAGGGCGGTTAGTTGCGCAGCGTGCGAGGCCATCGAAGCATTGAAACGAGACCGTTAGTAGCTTGTGTCCTCTCCAACAGTAATCGTGGGTTAAACGGATAAAGCTCAAGTGTGTTTGCGACATAAACTTGTAGTGCATATTGTTGGCGTTAGAAGTTAATTATTCTGTGTTTGCATCGGTACGTGTGTGTGTGCGTGTGTGTGTGTGTGTGTGTGTGTGTGTGTGTGTGTGTGTGTGTGTGTGTGTGTGTGTGTGTGTGTGTGTGTGTGTGTTTGTGTGTTTGTGTGTGTGTGCGTGTGTGTGCGTTTTCGGGTTTGTGTGCCTGTGTTTCGCAAAGGCTGATGTCCATCTGTGCCTGATAGGATGTGCTGATGTCCCTGACGCGCTACTTCTTCTTCTTTTTCACTTTCTTTCTCTCTTTCTTTCTTTCTTTCTTTCTTTCCATCTTTCTTTCTTCTTTTCTTTCTTTTCTTTCTTTCTTTATTTCTTTCTTTCTTTCTTTCTTCGGCTCGGCTCTTTTTAATTGCCGCACGATTTGAACGACCCACGATTGGAGTTTGTTTCACTTTTTTGTAAAGCACGCACCGCCACATGCAGACTCTTTGGAGGAGAAAACATTGTTACAGGGGGGATAAAAGCCAAATCGAAAAAAGCGCGAGACGCACCGCGCACTCGAAAATTGTCGACTTGGAACATTTTATAACAAATGAAAGGAACGACTTTGAAAAAAAAAACCGGCAGATACCATGCATTGTGGGAATCGATGTAATGCGAAGCAGCCAGCAAGGAGCAAATCATGCTGTCCATAAAACTGAAGGACACTTCGTGCACTCCAAAGTGTGTTCGCCGAAAGCTTGTGGCCAATCGACTGACTATGTCATGTCTTTCTTTTTACACTCTTAGTGGGATGGCACGCAAACGAAATGTGTGCGTGTTTTCTTTATATTTTCTTTTTTGCCGCAAATCGCAGCGAGACGCGAGACTCTAGTTCACTATAGCGAGACCAATCTGCATCGTTTCGCACGGGGTTGTTTTCTTGTTTTTTACGCATCGTGGAGACGCCATCCGCGTCCCAGAGCTTAAATTGACGGACCTTTTGCAAATTCCAAAGTGTGTTCCGCGAACGCCTGTGCCCATTGAGACGGGGTCGGTCAGAATCAAACGCGATGCGCCGTCCCCCCTCCTTGCATGATTGGACACGCTGGGCACAGCGACGCTACTACAGCAAAGCGCGAGCGCTGCAGAGTCCGACGCGACCAGCGTCCGTTTGCGCGCCCCGGCGGCCACCTGGCACCGTGTCAGGGCTCAGCCGGAGGGACGGGCGGACGGACGGACGTGAGCATGAGACATTAATGGCGTTCGCCTTAATATGCATGTCATGATTTACATGTTAGGACCTGTCATTTATTTTTGTCACACAGTCACGTCACTCAATACGAAATTTGGTGTATATCAAGCTAGCGAAACGCCCACGAGAGTGTCATGAGCGTAGCATGTAAGTAATGTTGCACATGACATATCATGATTTTCGTATTACCACTTGGCATTTATGCTCGTCATACAGTCGCGTCACTCAATACCAAATGTGGTGTATATCAAACTAGCGAACGGCCGCGAGCGAGCCATGAGCGTGGTATGCAAGTCATGTTGCACATGACATGTCATGATTTCCATATGACCACTTGGGATTTATGTTCGTCATACAGTCACGTCACGCCATACCAAATTTGGTGTATATGTAAACCGTGTCATGTAAAGCATGTTGTACATGGCTTGCAGGTGTCATGATTTTCATATTACCACCTGTCATTTATGTTGGTCATGCAGAAATGTCTCATCAATTTTTGAATATATGAAGTTAAGAAAACGGCATCAGGAGCACTACGGCCATGGCGTGTAAATCATATTTTTCATGACAAGTTAGTCATGATTTTCATGATATGACCAGTCATTCATATTCGTCGTGCCGTCATGTTATGCCATAACAATTTTGGTATAAATCCCATTAACGATACTGCCAGGAAAGCACAAAGTCGTAGGCGGCTAGATAGATAGATAGATAGATAGATAGATAGATAGATAGATAGATAGATAGATAGATAGATAGATAGATAGATAGATAGATAGATAGATAGATAGATAGATAGATAGATAGATAGATAGATAGATAGATAGATAGATAGATAGATAGATAGATAGATAGATAGATAGATAGATAGATAGATAGATAGATAAGCTCAAAGTCGCCGAAGTTCGCTAAGAAATGCTTCGCATTTAAAAAAAGACAGAAAATACAACGATGCACACTAAATGCAAGAGGTAAGGAAGGAAACAGGGTAAGCTGCCACTGCTGCCAAACATAGTACGAGTGGTAAAGACGATCCGCGCCACGGATCCAATACACACTTTCTTGGATTGAAAATAGAAGTACTGCGTGAAAGAAGATTGCCAAGCATTGTGTAGAACATCTGACACTGAATGTCGTTTCAGTTATCCGATGCTCCGTTTCTTGTCGCAGACATTTTCGCAAACGTGGCTAAATTTGTCCACTGATAGCACTTCAGTCCCAAAAGCATCTTCCGAGTTCGTAACCGACACCTCTCTCTTTATTGAAACAAAGATGCGCAATGTAGTTTTCGCCATTTTCTCGCGACGGCTAGCCTTTGACGTCTCGTATATATAATAAAATAAAAATAGTTATGGTTTCGCAGCCAGGGGTGAATCAAAGAATGTGATCGCAACAAATTGCAATGTTGTACGATGTAAGGCTACCAGCTAACTCCATTCGGACCCGATCGTGCGTAACTCCACAAAACGCTGCTAAAAGAAAAATGGCTGCTCCTTAGAGCGAAGTGGCTTTCGATGTGTTTGTCGCCTCAACGCGAAGTAAACGGTCAGAGCACAACACTTACAGGGGTATGAGCCGCTCGCTGAGCTCATTTGACATAGCACGCCCCAACCATCCCTTTTCATCGAAGTTCACAGTCGCTGCCCGAGCGACGGAGCCCACCTACCAGCATCCGCTCATGCTCCTTCACCCGATGGAGCCAGTCGACGCTTTTCATCTCTGCTTCAGCCCCGCCCATGTGCAGTTTTTACAAGCTTTCGCTTGCACGTGGAACATACGTTGCGCGAGAGGATTTGTTTGATTTGGACTTGATAGGGAACACGACGATGGTGACAGAAATGTGCCTCGAGTGTCTATAGAATTGCTGTCTGAATAAAGAAAATAATAAAACGCCAGGCCTGCGCGGAAAGCGCTACACAGTCACAGCGAAAGCAGGAAAAGGGGCATTACTAGAGCCCGTGCTTAACTTTTTTTGGGGGGTACTAATACAGCTACACTTGCACGGTACCAACTATGCCTTCGCGCTGTGTGACGCCTGATTCTCCTTATACCCTTGCTATATTACACATGTTAACGCCGTTCCTTCCCGACATGAACCCTGTCTTTTTACGAAGAAGTTTCAAGCACCGGCACAGCTCTGTGGTAGAATACTGGGCTGCCGCAGAGAGGGTCAAGGTTCAAACCCCGTTACGCCATGGATATTTGTTTATTTGTTTCGATTTCTCTCGTTATGTCGCGTGGTAGTGGTTACGGACACCGGCGGTGGCAGCGGTGGCGGGGGCGAACAACTGCGTCCCCATAAACGGCTGCTGTTGTGATATTACAACAGCTTTCACAGTAAAAAAAATTTCGCGGACGATTACGATGCTCCCAAATGAAAATTCAAGTGCAGCTTCGTGTTTGGGCAAGCAACTCAGTTTCAAGTTTCGGATTTCCGCAATTTATCGGCTATGCCACACATGATCCTTTTTGGGAAGTAGGGCAACACCCATTACGCCATTATTCGTGTTTCTTCTGACAATCGTGGTACCAGCTACACATATGTGAGGTGTTATGGGCACTTTGTTGATGCTGCATGGGGCTAATGACGATAAAGAATTATGGCCGATAGCTTTGCAGTTGGTGGGAAGCATTAATCCACACAGTCGTTCGTGATTAGCAATGTGTGGTGCCTGGTTTTTATTTTCCTCATTTGCCACGCTATATTGCATAGGTTAACATGACGTTACACCTGCATGTGATATATTTCCAAATGAGTTTAAAGCACCAAAGTGCTCTGTCGTAGAACACTCCACTGGCAGGCAGAGGGCCCGGGTTTAACTCCCATTTAATTCTGGGTATTTTATTTTTTTCGTGTCTATCGGCTACTTTTTCTTCTCTATCGGTTACGCCCACGATGGCAACAGAAATGCTGACGGTGACGCCGTTCAACGCAAGAACGGGCACCTAAGAGCTACGCTCTAAAACAAAAAAACAGTCACAGTTTCGCCACTAGGGCGAAGCAATACACTGACACCATCTTCAGTGCACTGACACCATCTAGTCAGCCATGTTGCTCTACGCAACAATGCGGTGGGCTTAATACCAACGAGTGATGTCATCGAGGCGGCTTTATTGAATTCACTGATGCCACCAACGCCACACATCTTATTGCAAGCGACAATATGCGACAATACGGTATTAAGGACGACAAGAATATCAAGTCAGTTTCGCCTCAAGGGCGAAGCAATGAATGCGATAGCGAGAAATTGGATTGTCACACGAATATCGACGAGCAGCTCGATACTTGCAGCTTCCCGCTGAAGCACTAAGAAGGACGCTCGAAAAGGACGCGCAGGTATACACGGGACAAGCGTGAACTAACAACTATCGCAGTTGTTACGCCGTGTTTGAAAAACGCGCTGCCAGTGTCGACAACGCAGAAGCCGACGCTGGGACCGAACGTTCGGTCCCTGCCGGTGGCAAGTTATCTTTTCGTTCACTTTTCTTTCTCCACATCTACATTACAATTACTTCTAATAACCTCCCCTTATACTTACCTTGGCATCAATGTATGTTAGTTCTCACTAATATTGTGCCTAACAAAGAAAACGATCCCTTAAAATTAGCACTTCTTTCCTTCATTCTGAACTAATTTGGTGTTTCAGGTAGTTATCTGCGTTTTTACCAAGACCACTTGCTTCAATTTTCGTTTCACAACGTCACCACATGCCAACAACTGCAACACGCTGATAACGATGGGTTCTGCCAATTGCAGGACCAGCAACAACAGATCCATGTCTGGTTCTTGATGTTTTGTGCATTCGGGTACTTTCTTTTTTCACAAACGTATGAAGTCGAATCAGAAAATGTTCATGCTTAGTGTTTTTGATGTTTAATGTGATGTTTTTGACATCTCATAGTTTTCTTTGATATTAATGCTTAATTATTCTCTCTTTTCTAATTTTTCTGGTCATTTACCATTTCACAGTTATAGTTGTATCACTCCTGTATTCAGGCAATGATCACAGAAGAAAGGAAAATACATTTCTAATGTCCACTAAAATTGTTTAAACGAAACACTCAGAGCATATCATCGCATGGTTGCTTACACAAACGCACACCATTCCTCAACACAGATAATTTTCCGCAACGTCAGCCTGAATTAGGAGGACATAAAACCACTTAAAATTATATATCCCCCTCAAGCACGAATTATGATGCGCTGTTTGCGAATGCGTCCTAGTCGCACAGCATGGTTCCAAGACACTCAGCATTACATTCCGAGTAAGAAAATGACAGAATTCGCTGTTGTTGTGAGTTTTTGTAATAATGTGAATTACCATGTAATTAAATGTCTAATTGTTCTGCAATCGAAATGCTTCAATTTTTGGCACAAAAAATCAACTATTAGACCCAAAATACATGCTCTGTTTGTTTTTTGGCTGTATTCGTTTCGAGCAAACAAAAATAATACTTTTGATGATGGTCCTAAGTGCGGCACGGCGAACATGGAAGTGTCTCTATCAAAGTGATGCTCTGCAACAATGCAAAGCTAAATAAAGCTCAGAGACCGCTAGTTGTTCACTCAGGAAAGCTGTACAAATACGCAAACTTCATTTTAAGCCACGGTGGTTGATGAGCCTCCGGATTTGAGTTGTACACTCGTACACACTACCGCTGAAGGAAATATACATTAGTAATAACTTCAAGCTACCATCGGTATGTGTATGGAAAGGTATGTAGATGATGCATATATTTTCTCATAATTATTCAGATACGTGGGCACATGTATTTTCAGATATGTGCGCACATCTCTGCGCACAGCACAATGTCAACAATGTCGCTACAACTGATGAGCTAGAAACTCACAGGGTCCCTCCCTTACGCGTTCATCGAAGACGACCCGGAGACGAAAGCAAATTCCTTATGGACCCTCTTCTCTCAGTCGATGTATTCGTCCTGCACCCCCCCCCCCCTCCCCCCCGAAAGCTTCCTGCGCCAAACGTGGTTTCGCATTGCCTCCAAGATCGGAAGCCCTGCAAGATTTCTTCACATCACATGGTTTTGCACTGCCCCCGTGATCGGCACACTTTTTACCAAGTGACCGTGTCATCGGATGACGTCGTCATCCGACGTCACATCATAGTGTAGTCATCAATTTAGGCGATCTGTGACCTCACGATGACGTCAACAAGTGATGGGGACGATTGGCTGCACCACACGGGTTGACGCCGACGTTTAGGGACGACGGTCGACGCCAGCGGTCAACTTTCGCATTCGTAAGCCACCTAATGTGGCCTCCTTAAAATCTCATCGTTGCGTAATTTAGAGGAGAAAAATGGCAAGTCTCACGCGCAGGTATAAGCCTCTCAAGTTTGGTCCCTGTGGAAAGTGCATCACTGCATAAAGGTGTGTTTATGAGGTGAAGAGCAACTAGGCAGATAAATTGGTGAGATGATGCATGTATTCGTTCATTGATTGATCGATTGATGGAATACGTCTCCATTAGGTCCTATAGTCCCTTCTTGGGATTGGCAGCATGTATAAATAAATGAATAAATAAAATTAACACAGAATATCGACATAGAATGTGGATGGGGGCTGCCTATAGTAAGGCAGTCGAAAGATTATTGCTGAGGCGATTGAACTGTCCGCAAGCCGCTACTTTCGATCAGTGTCATCCCATCAGGGTCAACGTAATTACCTCCATCGGTTCCTAGCAAGAGATATGTCTTAAGGCGAAAGCCTCTGATACCTTATCAGACGCGAAAAGCGAGCGCTGACGTCAGCGGCGTCAACACGAGTGATGAAAAAGATCGTAAGTGATGGCGCCACAGGTTGTCAAAATTTGTGACGTCATCATGTCGTCGTTGTGTTACAGTGAAGCTCTTGTTCGGGCTAGTTAGTGGATTCTCGAACGCATACAGCAGGGATGCGCGAAGAAAACATGGACGAAGGAAAGCAAGTACACAGGACGGGCGCAATGACATCTTCGCTTGTTTAAAGCTAGGCCGTTTCCGGGGCCACCTTAAAACCACATCGTGTGCAGAAAGCCTTCAAGGGATCGATGTCTCACGAAAATGCGTAGTGAATGTGTGACTTTTAAGCTGGAGAATAACAGAATGCATAGGCCATTCAGCTACGAATTTGGAAGAAATGCTCTGGAATTGCCATTAAGTGCGCCTAAGCACCTTCCATTATCTTGATATCCAAAGCGAGCCAACATTATTGTATAGAAGCGAACACTCGCAAGCAGCGAACAAGGCCTAGCATTATGTGAGGGAAATCCGGTGGCGTTGTAGTGCTGGCTTTCATAACAACATATCTATATACTATCATTTCTTTCGCGGTTAATCTTTTCTGATGAGCTACATGAAGCAAGACATGTTAGGAATATAGAATGAAAAACGTTCTTAGCGTTGGTTTCAGCTGTGCTGGAACGGAGGGGTTGTCTGGAAGTTGCTACATCTTGAAGTGAGATACGGCACGTTGACGATGATTCAAGAGAAGCAAACCAGACTACATTGTGTTTGCTTTGTCTGGCTCTCTTCTCATGTGTGCTCGTCTGTAGGCTTTACCTTCTTTGATCATGAGCATCTATCGCCAAGCTCAGCTTCGTGCTGTTATTACGTTAGCCTAAGTTAGGAGCTATTTGCGACGTTTGGGTAGTTCTTACAGAGCCGCATATATATTTCATAGATGAGCAGTCGATGCCCACATTTCCGCCTTGCACTTTAGGGAAACGAAAAAAAAATGCCCCCCACCTCCCCGAAGGGAATCGTGAGGAAATGCGAATGCATTTCGCGCGCGCTTCACTCCATTTATATATGGTGGTTGTGGCTCGAAGAAGGAAAAAGCGCCAAACTTCTGCAGCCTGGTCGGGAGCACGGCGCAGCGCCTGTTTTTTTTTCTGCTTTTTTTTCTGTTTTTTTTTCTTCTTTTTTTATTTTTTAAAATTTTTTTTCTTGAATTTTCTTTTGTTCTTTTTCTTCTTTTTTATTTTTTTTTATTTTTAAAATTTTTTTTTTCATATATAGCTCCGCCGAACTCCCGCGATGCGAGCGCCCTCACGCACCAGAGCGCGCTCCTCCTCTCCACTCACTATAACACCTGCCGAGGCCACCGCTGGACAACGCCAATGCCGGATTCCTGACATAGCCCGACTAAGAAATGCATTGGCATTTAAAACTGGGGATGCGTAAAGGAAGCAGCGATGGAGCGGTGTTTCCTACTGGAACATACCAATCGCTGCTAATGTGCAATGAGAGACAGAAGACTCCGACTGGACACAGAGACTCGCAGTCCGCTTTTAGTTAAGGCGCACGCTGCGAATTTTTATTGTTCAACAACGCACAGAAGAAATCTCCCACCGGCACCACCTTGGAGGTCAAGATCCATTGCCATATATACGGGGTGGCCAGTGAACGGTTGTGCAGCGCGAGCAGTCGGTTAGCAGACGTTGCTCGCTAGCAGACTAGCGTCTGCTAGCGAGCAGCAGACGCTAGCAGTCACAGGCAGCGTCTGCTAGCAAACTCACTAGCAGACGCTGCCTGTGTCGGCGTCGCGAGTAGAGAGAGGGAGAGGGGGGGAGCGTAGGAGAGGAGAGAGAGAGAGGGGGGGCGCGCATGCGCAGTGGGAGTGTGGACGCTGCGGGCAGAGATGCCTAGAGAAGAGAGGGGGGGAGCGTAGGAGAGGAGAGAGAGAGAGGTGGGACGCGCATGCGCAGTTTGAGTGTGGACGGCGCGGGCAGGGATGCCTAGAGGAGAGAGGGGGGGAGCGTAGCAGGGGGAGAGAGGAGGGGAGGCGCATGCGCAGTGAGGGTGTGGTTGCCGCGGGGAGGGACGCCTAGAGGAGAGAGAGGGAGAGAGGAGGTTTTTTATTTTTTTGAAAGGGTTTGCGCATGCGCAGTAAGGGTGGTCACGCCGCACACCACCGGATTAAGCTTCGCCATAAGATGCTTCACACCTCCTCAACCTATCCTCCTCCTCCTCCGCGGACAACGCCGCACAACGCCAACGCCGGATGCCTGACATAGCCCGACTATGAAATGCATTCGCATTTAAAAAAGTGGGCAGCTTGCACTAGTCGTGCAAGGCTGCACAAACACCGGTGCATGTCACTGCCCTATATTATTAGCATTGTCTTAACTGGGATAATCTGATGTAGCATGGTCTTAATTCGAATTGGGCAGGTCCTCTCTTGTTATGGCTGTTTATTTCCTTTTAAATGCGAATGCATTTCATAGTCGGGCTATGTCAGGCATCCGGCGTTGTCCGGCGTTGTCCGGCGTTGTCCAGCGTTGTCCAGCGTTGTCCGCGGAGGAGGAGGATAGGTTGAGGAGGTAAGCGCCGGCAGGTGTTAGATGTGAAGCATCTTATGGCGAAGCTTAATCCGGTGGTGGTGGTGGGCGGCGTGACCACCCATACTGCGCATGCGCAAGCCCTTTAAAAAAATATAAATAAAAAACCTCCTCTCTCCCTCTCTCTCCTCTAGGCATCCCTCCCCGCGGCAACCACACCCTCACTGCGCATGCGCCTCCCCTCCTCTCTCCCCTGCTACGCTCCCCCCTCTCTCTCCTCTAGGCATCCCTCCCCGCGCTCCCACTGCGCATGCGCGTCCCCCCTCTCTCTCCTCTAATACGCTCCCCCCCTCCCTCCTCTAGGCATCCCTGCCCACAGCGTCCACACCCCCCCACTGCGCATGCGCGTGCCCCCCCTCTCTCTCCTCTCCTACGCTACCCCCCCTCTCTCGCCTCGCGACGCCGACGCAGGCAGCGTCTGCTAGCGAGTTTCTTGGTTGAAAAAACCGACTGCTCGCGCTGCACAACCGTTCACTGTCCATCCCGTATATGGCAATGGATCTTGACCTCCAAAGTGGTGCCGGTGGGAGATTTCTCCTGTGCGTTGTTGAACAATAAAAAAATTCGCAGCGTGCGCGTTAACTAAAAGCCGACTGCGGGTCTCTGTGTCCAGTCGGAGTCTTCTGTCTCTCATTGCCCATTAGCAGCGATTGGCATGTTCCAGTAGGAAACACCGCTCCATCGCTGCGTGCTTTACGCATCTCCAGTTTTAAATGCGAATGCATTTCAAGTGTGTGAGGGCGCTCGCATCGCGGGAGCTCGGCGGAGCTATATATGAAAAAAAATTAAAAAAGTTAAAAAAAAGAAAAAAAGGAAAAAAGAATAAAAAATTAAATAAAAAAAAGAAACAACAGAACAAAAGCAAAAAAAAAAAACAGGCGCTGCGCCGTGCTCCCGACCGGGCTGCAGAAATTAGGCGCCTTTTCCTTCTTCGAACCACAACCACCATATATAAATGGAGTGAAGCGCGCGCGAAATGCATTCGCATTTCCTCACGATTCCCTTCGGGGAGGTGGGGGGCATTTTTTTCCTCTCTATTTCTTCATGGCACATTTTCTCATACTCTTCCTTTGCTTTCTCGTCGATTGCGAGGTTCCGTGCTTATTCTTTAGAAGGTACTCGCATCAAAGAAACGCATACATTCCACATCTATCGTGTTAACCTCAATGGATGTGCTGACCACAGGACTTATTATCCCCAAGTTACTACACGATAGAAAAAAAAACTAACTATCCTCACTTCTCGGATGTACATACGTCGCCAAAAGTGAACTGTCTTTATTTATGCTCAATGCTATATGATGAAGAAGCGTCTTAAGAAAGCGCGTGCTGGCTGAGCTATGGCGTTGCACGTGCTATAGGCGCAGCTATGTTTTCTGGTCGTTTCATTGCCAAAAAAAAAAACCGGCAGATCCCACGCACCGTGGGAATCGATGTGATGCGAAGCAGCCAGCAAGGAGGAAATCATGCTGTACATAATATGCAGGTGATTATTTACATGATAGGACCTGTCATCTGTGTTCGTCAAACAGTCACGTCGCGAAATACAAATTTTGATGTATATCAATCTTGCGAATTGGACGCAAGCGCACCACGAGCGTGGCATGTAAGTGGCATTGTAGATGACATGCATGCCAAGATTTACATGTTACCACCTGCCACTTAAGTTCGCTTAATTTTTTACCTCAAATCACAGCGAGACGCGAGACCAATCTGCCTCCATTTCGCATGCGTTCGTATTCTGCCGCTCTGCGTATCGTGCAGACGCCATCCGCGTTCCAGCGTTTAAATTGACGGACAATTTGTCAATTCCAAAGTGTGTTCCTCGAACGCCTGTGCCCACTGAGACGGGGTCGGTCAGAATGAAACGTGATGTGCGCGTCTCCCTCCTTGCATGATTAGAGACGCTGGGCAATGCGACGTTACGCAAGCAAAGCGCGAGCGCTGTAGAGTCCAACGCGACCGGCGTCCGTTTGCGCGCCCCGGCGCCCACCTGGCACTGTGCCAGGGCACGGCTGGAGGGACGGATGGACGGACGGGCAGACGCGAGCATGAGACATTAAAGGCTTTCACCTTAAAATTTGGTGTATATCAAGCTGGCGAAACGGCCACAAGAGTGTCATGAGCGTGGCATGCAAGTCATGTTGCACATGACATGTCATGATTTGCATATTACCACTTGTCATTTATGCTTGTCATACAATCACGTCGCTGAATACCATATTTGGTGTATATCAAGCTAGCGAAACGACCACGGGAGTACCATGAGTGTGGCATGCAAGTCATGTTGCGCATGACATGTCATGGTTTCCATATTAAAACGTCATTTATGCCCGTCATACAGTCACGTCCCTAAATACGAAGTTTGTTGCATATCAAGCTAGCGAAACGGTCACGAGAGTGTCATGAGCGTGCCATGCAAGTCATGTTGCACATGATATGTCACGATTTCCGTATTACCACTTGGCAATTATGTTCGTCATACAGTCACGTCAGTCAATACCTAATTTGGTGTATATCAAGCTAGCGAAACGGCTGTCAGCGCGCCATGAGCGTGGCATGTAAATCATGTTGTATATGACATGCAGATCATGATTTTCATATTACCACCTGTCATTTATGCTAGTCATACAGTCACGTACCTCAATACCAAACTTGGTGTATATCAAGCTAGCGAAACGGCCACGAGAGTGTCATGAGCGTGGCATGCAAGTCATGTTGCACATGACATGTCATGATTTCCATATTACCACTTGGCATTTATGTTCGTCGTACAGTCACGTCACGCAATACCAAATTTGGTGTATATCAAGCTAGCGAAACGGCCGTCAGCGCGCCATGAGCGTGGCATGTAAATCATGTTGTACATGACATGCACATCATTATTTGCATATTACCACCTGTCATTTATGTTCGTCATACAGTCACGTCACTCAATCCCAAATTCGGTGTATATCAAGCTAACGAAACGGCCGCGAGCGCGCCATGAGCGTGGCATGTAAATCATACTTTTCATGAACAGTTATTCATGATTTTCATGATATGACCAGCCATTTATGTTCGTCATACAGTCATGTTATTCCATACCAAATTTGGTATAAATCCCATTAACGATACGGCCAGGAGAGCACAATGTCGTAGGCGGCTAGATAGATAGATAGATAGATAGATAGATAGATAGATAGATAGATAGATAGATAGATAGATAGATAGATAGATAGATAGATAGATAGATAGATAGATAGATAGATAGATAGATAGATAGATAGATAGATAGATAGATAGATAGATACGCTCAAAGTCGCCGAAGTTCGCTAAGAAATGCTTCGCATTTAAAAGTTCCATGGTCCCTTGTGTCTTAGCCTAAGACGGCTCGAAGGCCAAACCCGTCTTCTTCACCTCTTTCTTCCCAGTCGATAGTATTCATAACACCCTCTATTCTCTTCCCGGGAGGTTTCAGCACCAAATGTGGTTTTGCACTGCCTCTGGAATCGGAGGCATTGGAAGCTTTCTGCACCTCACCCGGTATCGCAGTACTTCCAGCATCGGGCCTAACTTTGAAAAAGTAAAGACGTCATGTGATGACGTCACGAACTATTGTGACTTGTGACTTCATGATGGTGTCATAGCGGGATGATATTGCGTGATGACAATTTCTTAATCACTCGTACTGACGCCAACTCCACCCTAACTTTTCGCGTTTCATGCGGTATTTAAGGTTTTTTTTTTTGCCTTGCATGAAGAACATCTAGTCACCGAGTGTGGCAGGAGACTTCCGTTAATAGCAGCAGTGAGCCTTATCAGCAGTGCTAGCGGAGACGCGTTACCAGTAACGGCATGACTGGTAACGCGTGACTTGTGAACTTGGTAACGTACTCGTCTCCATTTCGGAACCGTAACGAATAACGTTCTTACGTTAACATTATAAAACTTTAGAGATGCACACTGAGCTCAAAAAGCATAAAAAACGACGTTGCGGCTACTCTGACCGCTGTCTTGTTGAGAATCTGTTTACAAGATTGTGAGGCGCGTGTCAGAGGAGCCGAAGAGTCGTTATTGTTTTCTTTTTTCGTGGTCATTCTCATTCTTTTTATTTTTATGATCTTACTCCCCACCAGATGGCCTTCCGTGAAAGTCTCGACTTCATTATGTTAGCATATTGAAGTAACGTGAGGTGCCACATTATAGTTACTTTTTATTCCAGTTATCTTGTTAGTTTTGGAAAAAAACTCCTTCGTCTTGTAGGCGTACCTTTCCGAGAAAGTGAAAGGATAACAACCAAGGAATAACAATAAACAGTGGCTTGCTATGCGCTTCGACTGACAAAAAAGATAAGCACACTGAAATGAACGATATCTCGGAGCGCGCAGAATAAAATAAAAAAGGCTTTTCGGAATTTCATATCTTTCCACCGACAAGCCGTTGCGTAACACCTTTATCACACAAAAAAAAAAGAAAAAAAAACAGAAGTTCACACAGCTGCATTTTGTCGGCGGAGTGTCGCAGAGTTCATTATTAGCTTTCAGCCGCTAGAGATCTCCCAAAAAACAACTGAAAACCGATGAACGGTGGATACGTGCAAGTGCGCTCAAACGACATACCGGGACAGATCAGGGACAAAATCAAGATACCTCCGCTACCAAGAAACATGAACCCTGCCTTTCACGAAGGCAGACGTAAAGCCAGGGCAGATGGCATTACAAACCAGGTACACCGGTCGACAGGACGTCCTGTATACAGACGCGGCGGAATATGAGAGCAAAGCGGCACACACGGCAGTAGCGGTCAGGGAAGACGGAGCCCTGATGTCGTGCTGCACAATCAGTGGTGTCGAGACTGTAGAGGCCAAGGAAGTGGCCATAGCCTTGGCCATGAGTCAAAAGGGGGTCAGGGTGGTCATCAGCGACTCCAAAAACGCTGTGAGGAATTATGAATCGGGTAGGGTGACGGAGACTGCTGTCCGTATATTAAACACGGTAGGAGGACCCAGAGAGATGATTCTGCTCATCTGGGCGCCAGCTCACCAGGGTCTTAGAGGGAATGAGGAGGCTCATTCGGTCGCCCGAGGTCTCACTTACCGGTCGACCCCCGGAAGCCTCCCAAGTTACCGAACTTACAAAAAAAGTGAGGATATGCGCGCATACCACGCAATTCTAACGCACTACAGGTTGAATCGGCAAGTGTACCCGGGTGCGGACAGATCGCTCAGTAAGAAAGAGGAGGCTATGTGGCGAAAGTTACAGACGGAAGTTTTTCCAAACCCCGTACTTTGCAGCAAGTGGCACCCCGAAGTTTTCCGGTCCCAGTGTAAATTTTGTGATGAGGTAGCAAATTTGGTCCACATGGTGTGGACATGTGCGAGTCTGAACGATGGTACACACACACTAGAATCCTGGGAGGCCCTGCTCCGCAGCCCAGACCCCAACATCCAGCAGGACATCATCAGTCAAGCCATTGCTGCTGCCGTGTCTCAAGGGATTCCGGCCGACGGCTAGGGACGCCGGGCAATGCCTGACGGGATTCACTGATTTTCTTTTTTAATAAAGTTTTTTTCTCTCTCTCTCCCAGATATTGATCCATCATGACCGAACCATCTCATGTTTGCTTTTCTATATGGTAGCTAGCAGGAAATAAAAGAAAAAAAATAATTTAGGGTTGCACGCTTTCTTGCGGTTCTAAAACACACTAGTTAACAAGAACTTCAAGTATGGTGTGGCTGAACCAAAAGTTCTCGGCCCTCTGTTGACTTTTCAAAATGATCATTGAGCTGAGAGTTCAACGAAACAACTTGAAAATAAAAAATGGAGCCAAGCATATTTGTGCAACGGAGTCGGCTACTCTCCTTAGCCTCGGAGCTCTTCGGGGCATTACCGAATGGAGCCTACTATAAGGCGACTTCGGAAATGGTTCTCACAACTTTCGTCTAGCTGAAACCGAACTTTGTTCCAGAAGCTCAACATAACGCACATATTGCAGTGCGGTGGGCCACCGTGGGGCAGTTTTTTTACTACTAGAATTAAGGCGAAATCTTGTACTCAGTTTGTGTGACCATTAGTTGAGGCAATGGTAGTATGTGGGTTTCCTTGTCATTTAGGGAGGCCGTGGGAGTAGTGAGCACTTTGTTACTTTAATCCACGACACTACTTCGTCTTGAGCGAGTTGGTTCATGCCTCGATGGTAAGGATGAGGAGTGGGATAAAAGAAAGGCAGGAAGGATAACCAGAGCTGAGCTCGATAAGCTACTCAACCCTGGGAAAGAGGGATAAATGTTGCTTAAAATTACTTCAGATCCACGAAGTGAATGCTGATAATGGAGCGAAGCTCCTTGAAAGTCAGTCTACGTCATTTTATTTTACTATGTGTAGCGCCATTGATCGATGCGCTAGCGCTGCACGGGTTAAGTACAAGCGGCTTGCGAGCAATGCAGCGCGCTCTACACGGTTTGTATGAGCGCTCAAGGTACGAGCAGCACGGCGCCGGTGCAACACCTGCGCACAGTCGGTATGCGCGCTACGTGCGCTCTGCGAACGGTTCTGCGCATGACGTCGTGCGCTTGCTCGGAGAGGGGTTTCGGAGTGGTGCCGCCACAGCGCAACACCTGTGCGCGGTCGGTATGCGCACTGCGTGCGCTCTACGAATGGTTCTGCGCACGATGTCATGATCTTGGTCGATAGGCTTGCTGAGAGCGGGTTTCGGAGTGGCGCCCCAGCTGTTCCGATGAGGACCTACGACGACGAAGGCGACAACCGACATCGTGCGAGCCTAAGGGGCTTCGCTCCTAAAAAATATGAGCTGGCTCTCTTTGGCACGTGATATCCTATTCGTATACCCACATTCGTAGGTAAGCGACTATGCCGATACGGTTTCTACGCAGGAGGGCGTACGTTCGACTCCTGGCCACTGAGGTGGCGTTTCGATAAGGGTCAAGTGCAAAAACAAGCGTGCCCTTCCATATCTGATATGGCCCAATGAGAATGAACTTTACCACTTCTTTCTGCAGCTTATTTTTCTCCGCCTACGCGTTCTGTCCTCGGCAGTACTTTTCGGTTCAACATTAGACGTTCTTTTTTTTCTTCTGACTCCGCTGTGGTAATCTCTGATCGTGTCTCTTCGCGTGAAATGTTGCTTGAAATTTCCTTACATTCGAATGTCGTGAGTTCGGGCCCCCACAGACGGAAAGCGTGTTCTTTTTTTTTTGCCTGCTTCATTTCATTTGAGTTAATGCCTACTTACTACATTACAGATAAAACCAACAAAGGTTGTCCACGTGCTTTTCATGGCTAAATTGACTGTTGGATTAATTCTGTTGGGTATAACGAAGAAACGAGCGCCTGAAAAAATTCTTCTTGTTTCGTTCTCTTGAATGTCTTCTGGCACAGAAAGAGTGCGTACGAAAAAAAAGCCGGCAGATCCCACACACTGTGGGAATCGATGTAATGCGAAGCAGCCAAATCATGCGTTACAAAATTCGCATGTCATGTTTTACATGTTAGGACCTGTCATACAGTCACGTTGCGCAATACCAAATTTGGTGTATATCAAGCTAACGAAACGGCCGCGAGCGCGCCATGAGCGTCGCATGTAAGTCATGTCGCACATGACAAGTCATGATTTTCATATTACCACTGGTCATTTTTGTTCGTCATGCAGTCACGACACTCAATACCAAATTTGTTATATATCAAGCTAACGAAACGGCCGCGAGCGCGCCATGAGCGTGGCATGCAAGTCATATCGCACATGATAAGTCATGATTTCTATAGTACCACTGGTCATTTATGTTCGTCATACAGTCACATCACCCAATACCAAATTTGGTGTATATCAAGCTAACGAAACGGCCGCGAGCGCGCCATGAGCATGGCATGTAAGTCATGTCGCACATGACAAGTCATGATTTTCATATTACCACTGGTCATTTTCGTTCGTCATACAGTCACGTCACTCAATACCAAATTTGGTGTATATCAAGCTAACAAAACGGCCGCGTGCGCGCCATGAGCGTGGCATGCAAGTCATGTCGCACATGACAATCATGATTTTCATATTACCACTGGTCATTTTTGTTCGTCATACAGTCACGTCACTCAATACCAAATTTGGTGTATATCAAGCTAACGAAACGGCCGCGAGCGCGCCATGAACGTGGCATGTAAGTCATGTCGCACATGACAAGTCATGATTTTCATATTACCACTGGTCATTTTTGTTCGTCATACAGTCACGTCACTCAATACCAAATTTGGTGTATATCAAGCTAACGAAACGGCCGTGAGCGCGCCATGAGCGTGGCATGCAAGTCATGTCGCACATGACAAGTCATGATTTCCATATTACCACTGATCATTTATGTTCGTCATACAGTCACGTCACTCAATACCAAATTTGGTGTATATCAAGCTAACGAAACGGCCGCGAGCGCGCCATGAGCGTGGCATGTAAGTCATGTCGCACATGACAAGTCATGATTTTCATATTACCACTGGTCATTTTTGTTCGTCATACAGTCACGTCACTCAATACCAAATTTGGTGTATATCAAGCTAACGAAACGGCCGCGAGCGCGCCATGAGCGTGGCACGTAAGTCATGTCGCACATGACAAGTCATGATTTCCATATTACCACTTTTCATTTATGTTCATCATACAGTCACGTCACTCAATACCAAATTTGGTGTATATCAAGCTAACAAAACGGCCGGGAGCGCGCCATGAGCGTGGCAGGTAAATCATGCTTTTCATGACAAGCTAGTCATGATTTTCATGATGTGACCAGCCATTTATGTTCGCAATACGGTCATGTTATGCCACACCAAATTTGGTATAAATCCCATTAACGATACGGCCAGGAGAGCACAAAGTCGTAGGCGGCTAGATAGATAGATAGCTAGATAGATAGATAGATAGATAGATAGATAGATAGATAGATAGATAGATAGATAGATAGATAGATAGATAGATAGATAGATAGATAGATAGATAGATAGATAGATACGCTCAAAGTCACCGAAGTTCGCTAAGAAATGCTTCGCATTTAAAAGTGCACGTTTCATTAGCCGAGAAAATAGGCAATCCAACGCCTCTCATTTGGTTTTTGAGCCGCAAATGCTCGTCCAAACTTTCGCCTTTACTTCAGCTGCACCTATATAACGTATATAACAAATATTCAGATTGTGAAGACGCCTTCATTGTAGACGCCGTCTGACCCTGCACAACCGCGCCACGGCGCTGTGGTAAACAAGGGGCAGGTCGTCGACTGCATCTCCGCTACCGGAATTGACATTACGGCCATGGGAGAGGCCGGTATTACCTTATCCATGCGTAATCCGAAAAGCCACCTTTGTCCTCACGGATTCCCGGGCGTCGTATCACAATTTCACGAGAGGTCAAGTCGGCCGCTTAGCGCAGTCCATACTGCAACAGGCTGCGGCCACTCGTCAAGAGGGTCAGTGGATACAACTGCTATGGGTACCAGGTCACACAGGAGTTCGAGGCAATGAGCTCGCTCACGCCTCCGCCCGCGATCTCTTACACCGGGCCTTCGCTGCTTCATACACAGCGCAACTTCTCGCTGACCAGGACGACCCCCAGCCCCTCCTTTCTTATGCTGATATCTTGCAACACATTAGGCTCAGTAGACGCACTCTACCCCCACCCGATCCTAAATTAGACAAGGCAACGCAGGT
>JALIZH010019826.1:0-17370 GCA_030522465.1 Rhipicephalus appendiculatus | reverse complement strand
CAATGCAGCGTCACCTCCGGGTGCTGCACTGTTTAGTTTTCCGGATAGGCAGGAGTAGGGTTGAATGGGGACGATGGTCGGCGAGTCTGCGGCGAGAGATACGACTGGCGACGTCCTGAAGGCGAACGCGACTGGCGACCGTGCGGCGACGGAGAGCGGCTGTTGAACCTGCTGTTGAAGTTGGGCGAAGAATGCTGCATGGGAGGTGCGAACCGGGTGTTGTTCTGTCGGGGGTAAGTGTCAGACGACGTCCGAGGTGGCGAGGACCATCGGGTATTGTAGTGACGGGCAACATGGCCGATACGATGACACTGAAAACAAATTGGTCGATTGTCGGCGGTTCTCCAAGCAGCAGGGTCGCGAGATCGGGCCGGAAACCACGGCTCGTGAAAGGACGAGGGTGGACGCCATGGGGCTGGCTGTGGGCTGGTCACAGTGCACACGGAGTGAATGCCTATGCTGGCGAGTTCCTGGCGGACGATGGCCTGAACCATGGGAGCAGTGATTGGGGTCGTGGCACTTGCACAGGTGTGGGCTGGAGCAGGGGCCATGGCTTCAACTTCCCGGCGTACAATTCGAGTCACCTGGTCGGAAGAAACTGGAGCTCACGGTTGTGTTCTTGCACGGTCTTCGCACGTCGACGTTGCAGCCGTATTCGGAAGCCGGGCAAACACGCTGTCAATGCACCGACTCTTCGCTTGCTCAAAGCGCCGGCACTCCTTTATAATGGCGTCAACTGTCGAATAATTTTCGCAGATTAGGAGGTTGAAGGTGTCTTCTGTGATCCCCTTAAGAATATGTCCAACCTTGTCAGCTTCCGTCATCTCGGCATTGGCTTTGCGACACAATGCTAGCACATCTTCTATATACGATACGTACGACTCTGTGGAAGTCTGAGCCCGAGACGCGAGCATTTTGTTCGCGGCCATCTTTCGTCCAATGGGTTTCCCAAACGAATCCAACATTTTCTCTTTGCACGTCACCCAACTGCCGATTTCAGTTTCGTGGTTCTCATACCATATTTTGGCGGTTCCCTTGAGGTAGAACATCAGATAGGCCAGCATAAGAGGCGGGCCCCAGCGATTGCGAGCACTCACGCGTTCGTATCTGCCAGCCAATCCTAAACGTCCACCTTTATTGCGATCGCCGGAACCGCTAGAAGTGCCAGGATCCCGTGGGTGTTGGAGCAAGACCACTGTTGTCGCAGGTGCAGATGCAGTCGCCGTATCTTCTTCATCCGGAGAGAGACGAGGCGCAGATGGAGACGCCGTATATTCCGCCTGTAGAGAGACCCTTCACGCGACGGCAGCTGCGAAGTTTTGTTGCGAGGCGTGTCGTACCCCGCACCTCCACCAAATGTAACGGAGGCGAGATGACGGTCTAATAAACAACAGTGTATCGGCAGCCAAGCAAGATGACTGAGCAGCCCCTCGCGCGAGTGCTGCACACATAGTCGTCTTCATCATCTTCGGAGAGCACCACACCACGCTTGCTATGTCCATGACGCACCGTAACAATATATATATATATATATATATATATATATATATATATATATATATATATATATATATATATATATACTGTAAGGAAGACAGAGTGGCGCTCGGACATGGCTGCGAGATCGGCTGGTGCGAAGGGGAGAACGACGAAGCTCGAGCATAGAACCGCCGGCCTATTGATCAGGTCGAGTGTGTATTTCTCTGTTTCTCTCCCTTAGAATGGCGCAGTATACGAACTATAAACCGTAAGCGCATCCCTGTGGGTCATCGCTGCTGGGGGCTTTCCTTCACACGAATGCCGTCCATGGTTACGCGATCATGAAGCCCGCGACCCTCCTACTGCCGGGAGCACCCATGCCACCATTTGAGGGCGTCCAGGTCTTCTCGGTGGCACAAGGGCAGGCTCACCCCTGCGTCTTCAAGACCAATGGCATTCAACGGCCTCGGACGATCCACTGACTCCGCGTGCGGATTCCCTGAAAGCGCCGCCGAGCTCTTCCGTACTATTGCTCGATTCAGCGTCACGGCCAACGCCTTGACAGCGTCGAGATCTGCGCTGTTTCGTGCCGTCCTGCCGGCTTTGAGCGCCATCAACGCCATGTTCGATGAAGCGCCTCAGAAGGTCTTGAGGCCAGCTCACCTGAGCACTGCAAATAGTTCCGGTGTACCTTCACGCAGCTCTCTAACCAGCTGGGGCTGCTCGGCATCGGCACTCTGTATATTCGCCTGCCACCAGACTATCACCTGCTTTCTATAAATTGCCGGAGTTTCACGGCTTTCCGACCAACGTTGACAATTGGTTAGCTACAGTCAATGCTCTAGGACAGGGGTTTCAAGCTCATCTCAGGCGGCGGACCGCAATCACATAATTTAGGACCGCGAGGGCCGGGTCAGAAAAAAGTTAATGGCGGGGGGGGGGGGGGGTAATCGTAGATTTTGTCTGCAAATGATACCATGGAAAAGAAAATATTTCCATATCTCAAATACGGATCATATCTGAAGAAGATTTGGGGCCAGGATTACATACAAGAACACGTGGATACTGATCTCCAAAATGAGTAAAATCCGGACGCCGAGTCTGAAACACTGTTTTTGTTTCGCGGTTACCCTTTAACACATGGTGACCACATGGGGCGCCTCACGAAAACAATGCTTTAGGCCAGTCATGACTGTGTGGCTCACGCACATGCTTATCATGAAAATGTAAAGAAATGTGGGGCAAAGACAGTCACGTGCAGGCCGCGGGCCGCAATCGAGAGGTTCGCGGGCCGCGTGCTTGAGACCCCTGCTCTAGGACCTCGCGAGGCCTGGAGGGAACTGGAGAAATGGTCCGTGGCCTGTAGACCGCCTTCGGTAGGGTCCGTGAGTGTGAGGCAGGTCCGAGGGTGTGAGGCAGCATTCTTGGATGGAATGGATTGCAGCCCTGATTGCCGCATTTGGCCGTATTCCCTGTGCCTCCCACGAGTGCATCAAGACCTCCGAGGACACGACCTCAGGAGGGGCCCCTACCTTGAGGATGCAACTCGGGCCCCTACCATCCTGCCCTCCCTCGACGACCGACGCCAAGGGCACCGTCAGGACGGTGTAGCTGTGCCCCTCATCACTGTCGGGATACGAGCTCCTGAGGAGCCCCGGTCCGACGGCACACCTGTTTCCTGGAGCTCCTTCACATCAGCTTCGCGGAACACCCGGCGACAAACATCATTACTGGCGACCCACCTTACGACCTTACTTTCTCGAGACCTACCTCCAAGCCACAAAAATGGATTACGCGGGTCCCAAAGCTCATCTCTACATTGACACGAGCAGAAGCCGGCTCCTCTATTTGTCAACACGCAACCAGTTTAGAAGATGGACGAGCCCATGCCAGCAATCGATATTAATGTGCTCTCAGACCAACCGGAGCTACATAGGCGATGTTCAGCGCAGTCATTGGCCATGTGTTCAGATAGCCACCTTGTCAAGAGCCAAGCTCTTGGTCCAAGAAACCTGCCAGTTTAGCCCATGTGCGCCTGTGGCTTCATTGATGGTCTGCGCAGCACTGTTGTCCCATCTATGACTCCGCAGTCGAAGATTCTAGTATATCACGCACGCGCACCGCAAAGCGCTTGCAAAGACGCTCCCATCCCGTTCAACAAAATCTGTCTGATGGAGGCCGGAGCGACCAACATGGCTGCATTCATCAGTCACATGCGATTTCGATCCATGCGTCGCTCTCCTACGAACAAAGACCGCGAACTTTCGTGGCAGACACAGCATCCACATGCGTGTGGCGCTAAAGCATTGGGAATTGACGACGCGGTAATGTGGAAGTTCGTCCCGAGGTTGCGGAAAAACGTGCGAGCTGCTAGCGTCATCTTCTGCCGCTCACCACGCAAGGCCACAGCGCGACCGAGGCCTTCAGCAACCGCCCTGAGACATCCAGTGTCGCGCCCCTCAGAATTCCTACTCATACGTCATCCCCTCATTCTCTGGGCGCACGCCCGCGAGAAGGGCAAGTAGCGTTCAGCTTGGAATTTTACCTATGTCTGCGGCTCGTAGCGTTGCGAATTTTGGCAGATGTGATCGGGAATGCCCCGTGCATGCATGCGCTCGTGCACTCAAAATGGTCAGACCTAGTGAGGGGCCCTTTAACATGAGCCTTTTTTTTTCTACCAAGTACTGTGCCTACACTGAACATGCAATTGCTGCTTTCGCTGTTCTCTATTCAATACCCCGTTTTCCGTCGTAGTATACATTTAGGAACTCACTTATATAGGGGTTTAGGTAGCGCGAAATCCGACTTATCGAAGCTACGAGAAGAAACTCACCCTTTTGCAGAAAGTCTGCCAGCATATCTTTCTCTGAATTTAATGAAATCCAGATGCGACTCGTATATCGCTATGTTGAGGTCCACCGCCTCCTTTTGGAAACCCGTGCAAGCGTACAGGAAGTAGCTGTCACACGGATTGCTGCGCCAGTTGACGAAGCCCATGGTGCGGTGTTCTGCGAGACATTAAATAATTTGTTGGTGCCGTGTACTGCGACACAATAAATAATTTCTAATAAATTTTTACAAATAATTGGTGGCTATTTCATCGGTGATGAAGACATGGTCCCCGGAAGAACAGCTTGCAGAATTTTTACATTTTCGCGACGGGTATAGTCGTCATGAGATTTTTCTAACAAAATGACCGCCGATGACGACTACAGTCGTCCTCGACAAAAAGTGGTCCAGCACCAGCGCTGGGCAAAGATACTTTGAAATTGTATCGCGATACGATACTTCCCAATTGTATCTTAAGATACTTCGATACATTTGCAAATTAGCTATTAAAGATCTATATAATGAAGCAGCGAAGGCCTATATGCAAATGTGTTTACTTGAAAACTTCTTAACTTCGACCAACATTGCTTAATTTTAACAAAATACCTTTTTTAAAACAAAATTTGTCTTTCTTGCGCAAGGTATCTTAGCTTCATTCCGAAACAACTTTTTCGGATTCC
The DNA here is from genome assembly GCA_030522465.1 of Rhipicephalus appendiculatus. NCBI lineage: Eukaryota > Metazoa > Arthropoda > Arachnida > Ixodida > Ixodidae > Rhipicephalus > Rhipicephalus appendiculatus. Next base: position 12,382 of record JALIZH010019826.1, on the reverse strand, counting down.
CTTGGCTGCATAATATAAGAACTCATTAACCGCTGCGCTGCTAGTGGTTTTTGCTTGACACGTTTGTGATTGATGGGCGTCGCTGCTATACTTGGCGACCAACTAGCGGATTGCCATATATTTGCAAGAACGTTGCTAATACACCTTCTCATGATTATGCAAATACCGCTGTGCAGTATTGCCTCGTGCGCAAGCATATTGCCGTTTTCGTAATACCGTATCAACCAACATGTATAGTGCAGCAACAGTGTTGGTAGCGATATTGCTTGTGACATATCGTGTGAAGACGATCAACTCATAGCCAGCGCTCACAATTCACGGAGGACATAAAACTGCAATGATGTTTCATATTCTACTTGTCTGCTGGCGTAAAGCGTTCGTTAGCAACATACTCAGTAACGCGCGCTCTTTTACGATCTCTTCTTTGAGAGAACTTGAGCCACCCAGAAACGTCTCAGACGAATTGTAGTGGCACAATGCGCCGACAGGATGTCACTGCTATTCACTACTGCCACTTTTAGGTCTGCTTACCTGCAGATTTGTAACAATAAGAATACTTTACGGTGATGTAAAGGAAATGAAAGCGAACACATCTAAGTCAAATAGATAGGCGGTTCCGTATTAAAAAACCAAATTGAATAAGTATCCAGGGTGTTCACGTAAGTACAACCAATTATTTAAAAAAAAGTGGTTAACCCCCCGCTGAATGAAATCAAAGATTTGCGGTTTACTGTCATGTCGAGCTCGTTATGGTATTTCCGATATTGAGCTTAATTGGTTAATTAAATATTATGCCACATTTTTAATATTCACTTTATTCCCTAAAGTGAATATTAAAAATGTCTCATTGAAAATTGGCCCTAAGATTTAGGGCCAATTTCAATTCGACACATCGTCGAGTGCATTTAAAAACGACCGATTTAATTTTTTTAGCAGCGGACATGCTGTGTGGTAAATATTTACGGGTTTTTAAAGAAATTCCGCAAAATATGAAATAAAACCACGTTCGCAAGCAGCTAAAAATAAGAATAAAGCAGAGAACGCATTTCAGCAGCTGGTTACAAAAGATATATTACAATAAACAGACGGGCGATAACTATACAGAGGCCCAGGTAATGTATGAAAAGAGCCCTTGGGCGCACATTCAAATTATCATTAAAAGAACATCTCGATTAATTAAACTGGAAGAACACGGACACAGTACGTCAAAATATTTCCTGTTACGTAAATGCTTGTTCTATTGCATCTAACATCGGCACCGATAGTGCGATGGTTGTTAGAATCTCATTCGCATGTAAGTCAATTTCATCGAATGTATGTCATGCTTACATACCAAAGATCTTTCAGATCGCTGATGAATGAAAGCTACGAGACGCAAAGCAGCTCCATTCTTGCATTCTTAATTGAGACTTTGCAACGAAGTACCTCGCAAAACAAACTTCGATAACGACACTTTAGTAGCACCAGAATTTGAGTGATAGACGCCGCACGCACTAGAGTACGCAGCACAGTACCATGACCCTGCTCCATCAACTCATCATCTGTGCTCGCTGGAGCGCTCTGGCGGAAGTAAATACAAGAATGCCACTGTCGTTAGTATTATTCCGGTGGCTTCGTGGTAGCAATATCAGCTGGAGAACCGGAATTCAGGTCGACGTTTATTGTTTCGCGCGGTGGTGTTTCTACAGCAGTATCTTGTATCCTAAAATACTCGATACATTATTGAATGTATCGTAAATACAGATACAGATACTCATTTTGCGAGACCTATCGCGATACAGATACAAGATACCCAAAGAGTATCTAAGATAGTATCTAAGATACATGTATCTTCGATACTGCCCAGCACTGTCCAGCACGAAACCAATGATAGGCTATACTCGCTGTACTTGTGTTTCTTGACGCTAAATGCCCACCGTTTGTCCATGTTGGGGCTTTTTGGGTCCCGGCTTTGATTTCATTGCCACTTTTGTTTGTATTGCCATGCCGTGGAGCCACCTTCGAATTAACTTTTTCTACGCGATTACTGAAATAAAGAAGCGCCATAGAAGATTTCGGTGATTTTGGCAAGTTTTTTCTTTTTTTTCTTTAGTACGGCACGATGAGGAGGCACGTTGTAGTTGAAGGCTGCCGAAATTCTGACCATCTCATGTTGTTTAACGTACACTGACATCATCGTGCAGTACACGGGCCTCTATCATTTTGATTCTATCAAAATGTTATCGCCACGACCGGGATCGAAGCCGCGAATTTCGGGACAGCAACCGAGCACCGCAATTACTTTACCAACAAGGCGGACAAAACTGAATGATATGCTCGCTTAACGGCATTGCGTAAACTTTACTGAGTTATCTGAATTGTACCTCAGAATTAGTCATTCCTGTTAATAAAAAACACTTCGAAGTCGAATTTTACCGTAAAATTCCTTCAGATTCATCTCTTCATAATATTCCTGTTTCATTCGCAAGAAATGTTTTAGTTTCGTTCATAAAGTAATTAGAAATTGGGAGGCAAGTTGGTGCGCTGGCGCTTAAAGTATTAAAATTCGTAAAAACTTTCTTGAAGTATTGTACAAGAAATTCGCCGACGATTACGATACTAATACGAATTCTGAGTGCAGCTTCATGTTGGGGCAAGGCGAGCTGTGTTTGAAGTTTTGGCGTTCCGCAAGGTATGGACTAAGCACATAAATCATAACTTTTCATAAGTAGGAGAGCACCCACTACGTTATTATTCGTCTTGCTGCGGATAGGTTACGTAATTGCTACACATCTGTAAAGTATTCTGTGCATTTTGTAGATGCTGAACGCGGCTTATGATGATGACGAGTTATGGCTGAGCACTCTGCAATAGGTGGGAAGCATTACACCCCACACTCGTTGCGCAATTAATCATTGTGCGATGACTGGATGGTATTTTACTCTTCTGCCACGCTATATTCACATAGGTTAACGAGATTCCTTCTCCGACCTGACGCCTGTATAAGGTCTTTTTTGCAAATGTGTTTCCAGCACCGGGCGTGGCTCTCTGGTAGAGTACTCGACTGTCACGCAGTTGCCGTGGGTTCAAATTCCCATTCGGTTCCTGGGTACCTTTTTCGCCTTATATTGGCATACAACGAATTTTTATGGTACCTATTTTCTTTAGCGAAACGGAAAGCTTACTGGAAAGCCTAATCAAGGAATACTAACATGCGAAAGCGCCGCGAAACATTTGTAATCAGAACTTTTCTATCTGCGGTGAACATGAATTCGTATACACACGTGACAACACATGCTGCGAATAGTCAGTGCGAGAGCGATTCGTGTTCGAGCGGAGCGTTTTACTGCGCATGCGTGCATGCCGCGCGTATGCTCCACGGCTAGACATGGTACCTCTGGCTCCCTTCGCGGGAGTCAGAGGACCATGTCTTTTTGCATATGTCAGAGGACCATGCCGAAATCGAAAAAAAAAAACACTCAATATGTGGCTTCCTTTTTTTTTTCGACATAAGCGAAAAAAGAAAAGACTGAATACGTGGCTGGGATTCAAGAAAAACTGTTACCATGGTGCTTACTATTGTAGGCGCCTTATTTCTGAACCTGACTTTGACAATCGAAAGCGCTCTACATCTGCACTCATTGACAGCGCTCTTCCACTCCTTATTGACATCCCTAATAAGTTGTCCGCCCAAATCCTTGTCATTTTGTAGTATTAGGTACGAAATGAGAGTCTGGTATATTAACTGCTCGGACTTCGTCATCACGCAACGAAATATCGCGAGTGTTACTACAGCTTATGCTTCTGTAAAAACTTAGTCGTCCTGCACAAAATGGTTGCTAAAGTCTGCAATTCGTCCTTTAACCTCCACTATTCTGAGTTTAGATACTTCGTGTTTTACTTATTTACATTTCCACCGAAATACTTCTACATTTAGTCATTTAAATAAAAACGTTGAAATTCTTTCGAAACACGTGTGGCTACTTTTGGCTACTTTTGGTGTACTTGATTCAGGTTGGCTATATTTCTGCTAATCTGGCGGGGATAGATGACAGTATGCATACTCTAATTTTGACGACTAATTACGGCCCGCATGACAGCACCAGACTACGTTTGACAACGTACCTTCCTGTTATCGACTCGACAATCCAGCTTCAAGGCCCTTCCGCTGCGCTGCGCGGCATACCGGTTTTTGGTTACTTATAAACCTGATTTAAAAATATAAATCTTACACCAAGCGCGAAGGACGCTGGAATCTGTCACTATTTTTCGCGGTCTTTTCATTTCTACCAAGACCTAATCAACCATTTTGGCCAGTTGTCGGTCTTTTTAAAGGTCCGTTGACACTCAGCGATACGTTGTGGTTGTCTGCGTGCCTTAAAGCGACAGCGTTATAAAGAGCTCATTTTGCAGGAATTTCAGTGTCAGCGTCGATATTGGCATCGCTCGATCGCCAAAAAATTTTCCTCAACAGTCAATGATTCATATATACAGGCATATTCTCTCGCCACGTCACCAATTCCTGCCCAAAAATGTCTCCATGGTGTCACTAAAGCCCCTTCATGTTGAAGGTTTGGAGGTGTAAGATAAAGCGAGTTCTTACCATACTCCTCGCAAGCTTCGTCGTCGCAGATGTCGTAGCGTGTGTCGTAAAAGTGGGCAGCCGCTCCGGCGGAAACTGCGTTGCAGGAGATTAAAAAAGCATGATTGGAATGTATTCCTCATAGAGACGCAATTAAACCTTAAAGGGGCCCTGCAACACTTTTCCAAGTAGCCAGGGAATGGATTCACTAAAGGAGCTTATTGCCTCACGAATTCACCGCCGCAAAAACCTATTAGAATCCGTCCAGCACGAGCGGAGTTACAAAGATTTGTCGCACGCTGCAATTGCATTATCTCTTCTCTCGCCCCGACGAAAGCGCTGGAAGCTAAGACGGGAGGGATGACACGGGGAAAGAAAGTACGTCACGCGCACCTCGTGACCTTGAGCACTCTTTCTTTTTTTTTTCTTCGAATACGCCGCTTTTCAGCAAGATCGCGCGTACGCGTGGACAAGTAGCGGCCTCCCACGGTGGCCCCAGTAACGACCGAGCGCGCCATACTCAAATCAGCCAATGGCTGATACTTCGCCTGTGACGCAGTGATTTTTGAGTTTGCAGCGTCATTTGTCGAGAGAAGAGAAAGCAAATTTTGGCTGACTGAGAATTTATTGTCAATTCCAGGCCGCGTGCTGCACTGTAATGTGTGGCTCGCGTGTTCTCGGGAGCCTCGACTACCGATCGGCAGCGTTTTCTGACGATGCTCAAGTGTTGCAGGACTCCTTTAATCACACATTGTGGAATAAGGTAAAAATGTTCAAATAAAAAACGCACCTACGAATTAAAACCAGAATACGAATGGTAATTTTTTGTTCATTACAAATGCGGCTTCAACAGTAACACTTCAAACCGAATCGAATAGCGAATAGCTTCGAAATTGCGAATATTATTGTTTCGGAATTTCTCGGAACAAAAGTTTCAAAATTCCTAAGCCTTTGTACTAAAGCAATAGTCATGCAGTGTTCATGCAGGCTTTTGCAGCGTCAAAAAGATGATTCTCTACTTTTCGTTTTTCTTGTCTCCATTCAGCGCCTACTTTCTAATTAGGGCTGTAAATCAGATGACGGTGTCCAAGCGGAAGGCGACAGAGCTTGTGGGTATCGCAGGAGATCTAGGACTGCTCATGAGAATCATTTCATTAATTCGCTCGATAGCAACGCCATGTTTCTATTTGCGGCGTTCCTATTGTAAGCTGCACACGAACAAATATTTTACAGAAACTGCTCACTCATTCATTTTTACATGAAGGGCATGTAGGAAGAAACAGCCGCACTTCCTCTTTGCCAGTGTGGCACAACAGTAATGGCACTCGGCTTCTAACGCGAACGTCGCTTGCTCGATCCCGGCCACGGCGGTCAGGAATGCTAGAGGCCCGTGGCCTGTGCGATGTCGGTGCACGATAAGGAAAATGACATGAGCGAAATTTCCGGAGCCCTCCAGTAAGACATGCCTCATTGTAATATCGTATTTTCAGCACTTAAAACCGTAGATGTTATATCAAATACGAGATACACCACAGAGGCCGTGTTTCAAGAGGCCTGAACACTACAGTCCATTCGCACCAAGGTAAGAAAAGGTGGTGAACTTGCATATCTGCCGTTGACGGGTCTTATAAAGGAATCCCACCGCTTTACGGCACCGCTATGCAGTTTTGCAAGCCGTTCGACCACGGTGGTCGAACTGCTGCACATATTGAGCGGCCTCTTATATAGATCAATGTGCACATGATAGGGTGTCCTATGTATGTCTGGTTTTAACAACGAAGCAGTTGAAGGCAGCCGTAGTTTGTGAGGCCTATCCTTTGTGTGCTGCCCTGTGTGGTATATATCAGATCTGTGTCACAAAAATTAGGTAAATCTCTATACTCACCACTGGTGCTCTAAAAATGAAGAGATAGGTTAGCCCAACAAATGAGTACGGGCCGCGGAAATTTGTGCAACCTATCAAGAAACTATCATCATCATAAACGGGTATCTGGCACAGATATTCGATAAATGCCACTACTCACCACTGGTCCGCTAAAAAAGGAAGGCAACAGTTAGCCCGACACTAGGGAAGGGAAAAGGCAACGGCGGCTGCGAGAAGACCCCGAAGTGATGGAATGCGTACGCCAACGACGACCTGCCCGTAGATCTATGAGAGGTGCGACCGCTTGGCTTAGCGCGACTTTCTGCCTCTAGAGTTCTCACATCCGTGTCATGTCTGTGACTGTGTGTGACCTTTCTGCGCTGAGAATCAAGGTAGAAACTGTCGTGTTTCCGTGACGAACGACACCGCATTGAACACGAACGGGAAGACGCCCCATTCTTTATTCGCCCGGTCATATATATACATGTGTCCATATAGCGCGCATGCGCAAGGCACTGCCCGGCAGGGGTGGCATGACAAGAAGTTAACAAGATAGCACACGCACGATTATGCCACATCTCCCCTTTCAAGACAGATCAACTTTCAACAGCAACAACAAAAGATATTAACAGGAACCATCTCGCGTTACATTCACAAATACAGAACCGAGTTAAAACAGCCAAAACACAGTCAAAAGAAACATACTGCACTACATTCAGAAATACCGTTACGGTCTGGTTTCTTTACAGTCCTACCAAATCGTGTGACATATTCCCCTGGAACCCGCGGCAACGACAGATTACTGCGATCTTCTGGGCACTCACATTGGAGGGCTTGAGAGTTAGGCTGGTCGCTAGTTTCTGGGTTTTCCAGGCTAGGAGGAAACTCGTACGACTCGTCGTAGGAGTCTGGAACTCTGCTTGGCGTTTGCTTGACTAGCATTTTCCTGTTGCGTTCTATCTGAACACCGCTTTCCATATCGACGACATACGACCGCGGCCGTCTAGCCCGCCGACAGATGATGCCTGTCCGCCTGAAGTCCTTTACCCAGACGGAGTCACCAGGCGCCAATGGGACAAGGTGGCGGGCAGCGTGGCGGCGATTATAATTTTGTATTTGCTGGTCCCGGACAACCGCATCCTTTTTCCGTACCTCTTTCAGGTTGGGCGCCTTTGGTATCAACCTGTTTGGGTGGAGAGGCAGGGTAGTTCGAAGCCGCCGCCCCATGAGCAGCTCCGCTGGTGTTTTGCCTAGTGGTCCCGGGGTGTCCCTGTAGGCTAACAGAGCCAAATAGGGATCATGAGACTTTAGCAGAAGCCCTTTTACCGTTTTCACCATTCGTTCAACCTCCCCGTTTGCCTGCGGGTACCTAGGGCTACATGTCACACTTTTGAATCCATATGCCTTTGCGAACGTCTTAAATTCCTCGCTAACAAATTGAGCACCATTATCTGTCACAAGCACTTCCGGTATACCATGCCTAGCGAAGACGTCTTTCATATGACCAACAATACTGCTGCTGGTAAGAGATGTCGGCAAACACAACTCTGGAAACCGAGATAGATAGTCCACCAAAAGCAAATAATTACGGCCATTGAGATGGAAGATATCTGCGGCGACCCTTTGCCATGGTCGATTAGGTGTCTGTGTTGGGATCATTGGTTCACTTGGCTGCTCTCGATATTGCGAACAGACACGGCAGTTGAGAACCAAAGAAGCAAGCTGAGAGCTTAAGCCCGGCCACCAAACAGATTCCCGTGCTCTCGCCCTGCATCTCACGATACCCTGAGGGCCCTCGTGAAGCAGACTCAACATTTTTTTCTGGAGCGAGTGCGGCACAACGAGGCGAGTGTCATGCATGAGCACCCCTTTGCACACGCTCAATGTTGCACGATCCTGCCAATATGGCCTAATTACGCTTGACAGTGAAGCTGGGCCCGGCCATCCTTCACGAAGGTAACGGCACAACGTACGGCAGGTCTCGTCCTTTGCCTGCTCTTCGGCTACTAATCGAAAGTGATCCGAATCACCCAACTCTGACAATACGCCCGAGACAAACGAGTTGATTTCGTCAACTGAAAGGAGGTCCTTGATTTTTTTTCTCTCGCGCTGGTGCTCTAGAAAGTGCGTCAGCAATTTCCAATTTTTTTCCCGGAACATATTCCACCTCAAAGCTGAATCGCATCAGACGCATTCGGAATCGTTGAATGCGCGGCGGTAGCAAATCTATCGGGGTCTTTCCTAGCAATGTCACTAGCGGTTTGTGATCTGTTTCTAGCGTTATCTGCAGCCCACGCACGTAACTTTCAAGACGTTCGGCGGCCCACGTTAGAGCTAGGGTTTCCTTTTTCAATTTGCGCATAGCGCATTTCTGTTGGGGTTAACGATCTGGAAACAAACACAACTGGCCGTCTTTCTTTGTTTGGTTGTACCTGCAGCAGAACTGCCCCCCAACCCGTATGAAGACGCGTCTGTAGAAAGAATAGTTTGATTACGCGGATCAAACTTTGCCATACGCCTATCAGAACAGATGTCCGCTGCGGTGGTGTAGCGGTTAGGGTGCTCGGCTGCTGACCCGAAGGTCGCGGGTTCGATCCCGGCCGCGGCGGTCGCATTTCGATGGAGGCGAAATGGTAGAGGCCCGTGTACTGTGCGATGTCAGTGCACGTTAAAGAACACCAGATGGTCCAAATTTCCGGAGTCCTCCACTACGGCGTCTCTCATAATCATACCGTGGTTTTGGGACGTTAAACCCCAGATAATATTATAATAAATATCAGAACAGATAGCTTGTTTTACGCTGTCAAAAGCCATCTGCTGAGGCGTAGCCCAAATCCACTCCTTGTTCGCTTGCAGCAACTGACGTAACGGCGCGGTCTTATCAGCCAAGTCTGGAATAAACCGCGAGCAATGATTTGCGAGACCAAGAAATCTGCGCATGTCACCGACATTTTCCGGCGGCTTCATATCAGTGATCGCCCTAACTTTTGCTGGGTCCGGCCTTATGCCCTCTTTGCTCACTCGGCATCCCAAAAACACAGCTCTTTCGCACTGAACTGACACTTTTCTTGATTCGAGGTTACGCCGGCTTCTGCTAGGCGGTTTAAAACCTGGAACAGCCGCTCATCGTGCTCTTTCTGAGAAGAACCAAAGACCAGTACATCGTCCATTAGGTTTACGACTCCCGGCACTCCATCAAGGATTTCACACATTTGCCTTTGAAAATATTCTGGGGCAGAGGTTATGCCGAACGGCAGACGCTCAAAGCAGTAACGGCCAAAAGGAGTAATAAGCGTTGTCAGTAGCTGACAGTCCTTGCTTAGCTTCACTTGGTGGAATCCCGAGTTCGCGTCAAGTTTCGAAAACACCGCTGCTCCGCTAAGAAGTCCAAGTGTCTCATCAACAGTGGGAAGCACGAACCTCTCACGTTTGACACTCTTATTCAGCTGTGTGAGATCAACACAGATTCGAACTTGCCCGGAAGGCTTCAACACGGGCACTATGCCAGCACACCACTCGGTTGGCCCTTCCACTTTACGGATGACTCCGTTTCTTTCCATTTCCTCTAGCTCACATTTTACACCGTCCCTCAGCGGTATGGGTATACGACGAGCGGTGTGAATGGCATAGGGTACCGCGTCTGCTTTGAGATTAATACAGTATTCTCCTTTCATGGTACCCAAACCGCGGAACAGAGAAGGAAAACGCACTTGCACAGCTTGGTGGACCGAAGCTTCGTCCACGAATTTCACAATTCCCAAAGCCTCTATTGCTGGCAAGCCTAAAATGACATTAGTGGCCGAGTCAATGACATAAACATCTTGCCTAACCAAACACCGTTTCCACAGAATGTTAGCAGAGAATTTCCCTTTTAGATCTAACACTTCGCTACCTGGCCCCTTCAATATTACGTTAGGATGCTCTAGATCTTTGGGTACCCCCGGGAAGGATGCTGGAACAATGTTTACTTCTGCTCCCGTGTCAACTTTAGCCGATACCGTCACCCCGTTAACAGCGACTTCAACAAAGCGAGCTCTTGCAACCGCACCAGCTAAAGTCCCAACAAGGTAAGTTACACACTTTCGGTTCATTTGCTCATTCAGAGTATCGTTCCGGTGCACAGGGCCCGGGCCTACCTCGGATGTCCTTGCTTCCGCAATTGTGAAGTCCTGCTTTTGTGGGCACACAGCGGCGAAATGTCACCGTCGTTGGCACCTGTAGCAGATTGCCCCTTTTGCAGGGGACGATGACGTCCAGTGACGGGCCCCTGCCACACGCCGCACACTTTCGGACGTCTTCCTTGGCCCGTTGGTACTCTGAACGCCCCTGAGCCTCTCGTCAATAAACTGCATCGACCTCCATGCTTGTTGATTGGTGGTACGGACTGCTATGAAGTTCCTGTTGTTGTTGCTGTACGGCTTCCTTCATTCTTGCTTTTGTCAGTGCAGTTTTCAGAGTCAGTGCAGCGTCCGTTTGAAGGACTTCGGGCAGCTTTGTATCCCGTAGTCCGACGACGAAGCGGTCGAGGATCATCCTCTCTTTCATCACGCCATAGTCACATTTATCTGCCAACGTATGTAGCGCCGTTACATACTGGTCAACTGATTCACCTGCAGCTTGGTGGCGACGATGGAAGCACGCACTTTCGTAGACCAAATTCCGTGTGGCAATGAAGTATGCGTCGAACCGTTTCTCCACCACTTCGTAGTCCTTCGACTGTTCCTCCGATAATTCGAAGGTGCGGAATACGTTGCGAGCCTGTCTCCCCATTGTATACAGCAGGGTACGTACTTGGGCCTCCTGAGTTCGCTCGTTAAGGCCGGAAGCAAATCGATAATCATCGAACTCTTGAACCCACGCCGGCCACTCTGACGCCCCTGTCAAATTTGAAGCTCGTTGGTGGCTGTACTGGAAAAAGCTGGCAAGAAACAGCATTTTCTTCCCGCGCCATGGCTCGAAGCTCTTGTCCCGCTATCCTGTCATAGCCGAGGACGCCAGCGGTGGAGGTCGGCCGTCACGTCTCTGCTTACATCGTTCGTGGTTCCGAAGTACTTCCGAAGACCACTTCTGACACCATGTCGTGTTTCCGTGACGAACGACACCGCATTGAACACGAACGGGAAGACGCCCCATTCTTTATTCGCCCGGTCATATATATACATGTGTTCATATAGCGCGCATGCGCAAGGCACTGCCCGGCAGGGGTGGCATGACAAGAAGTTAACAAGATAGCACACGCACGATTATGCCACAGAAACAACGTGGCATTACCTGTCTAAGGCCTATCACCGACCTAGAAGCAACCTAGAAACAACCCTCATCGCCTAGTTGAGGCCTAGAAACGACGTAGAACTAACGAGACGGATTTTCAGAATGGTCCCTTTTCGCTGTTTCATGGCTTGTGCGGCTTAGTTCAAGCTTTACCCATTTTTTCTTGCTTGTGGCACCAACCGTCTTTTGTTCCTACTCTTTAGAGCGATGAGTGCATGTTTATTGAGAAAAACGTCGACTTTAAGTTAGTACAAAGCATGCAAATAATAATCATGCGGAGTATAATGTTATAAAGCATTCAGAGTATAATAATCGAGAGTGTAAGTAAGCCTCAATAAGCATATGATTCATTACAACTAACGGACGAGAGAGAGAGAGACAGGTTTATTTACAGAAAGGCAGAGCGATAGCATGCTCTAGCCTGCTAGTCCACTCCGGGGGGAGGGGAAAAGAGAAGAAAAAGAGTATTGGATGACGATGATAAGTTAGAGAGGTGAGTATATACACTCCTTTCAATTTGAGAAAATGTTATAACCGTGCATCTAGTCCAGTTGCTTTTAAGAAGGCTATGACCACTCTTAGGACTACAGTTGGTCTGTTGGTGTCAGGCCAAAGGCCCAACACAGTCTTGTCAGTTAACGACCTATAGCGAAATCGTTCAGAAAAAGAAATCAGTGACAAGAAGT
>JALIZH010019825.1:0-56048 GCA_030522465.1 Rhipicephalus appendiculatus | reverse complement strand
CGTTTGCATTAATTTTAGTAATGAGAACAAATTCTTTGCTACGGTTTTCAACGCCTCACACCAGGTGACGAGCATGCATATGCGACAAAAAGAGAACAAGGCAGAAGAAAGGGGAAAATGGTAGCTTGTGATGAAAAATCCGTGATCAAGGGCGTGTGCCGGAGCTGACGTTTCGACAAGTGAACTTGTCTTCTTCAAGGCTGCAACAGTCATAGCCTTGAAGACGACAAACCTGCTTGTCGAAAAGGCGGCTCCAGCACACGCCAGCCTGTTCACGGAACTTCAACAAAAGAGAACGGTAAGAATTTATATAGCAATCGACTGAGAACATCGAAGTATATTAATGAGTGTTTTGTAACAGTAATTTACGTCGCTATTATTACCCTACAGTTAAAGATAACAATTAATGGTCCATAATGTTTGCCTGCCTTAATTGTCCGTTCGATTCCACTTGGCTGAGTCTAAGTAAGAAACGAGCCCAACGAAAAAAATTCCCCCGTCTTTCGTTAAGTAACAGGAATGACTTTCGCCTGCGCTATTTTTACCATTAGCTAAAGGGACTGTGAATTTGTTGATACATTCGTGGTCGTTTCATTTGAAATATGTGACCGTCCATAAATCTGTGTTCTATTACAGTAGTTATTCTCATATATCGCGCGAAATTGTACTGGGGTTAAGCTTTCTTTATCACTTTCTTTTTATTTCGTCTTATTTTTTCTTTCTATTCGTTTTTTTCTGTTATTTTTCTTTTTTAATGAGTAATTCTATAGGCATTTAACCCGAATGCAAACCCCAGACGAACAAAAATTCAGTTCGACACTCTTACATAGTTGTCACGTGAAACACGAGTAATGTAAATCACCCAACGCTCTCCGTCAGAGCGATCAATTTAGTCATTCGCGTTTCAGAATTTCGCGCCGCAGAATGGGACCTTTTCTTTCTCTCTTTTCTCTTCTTTTTTTCCCTAGTCTGTAGCGTAAGGCAGCAAGTGACAGCACCTTGCCGCACGGACTTCGCGACTTGAAGGCTTCGTGACAAAAGTGGGCGGCCAATATTTTCGTTAGGCAGGCGTACCGAAACTTCTTCGTCCGCAAATGTAGTTCGCAGGCGTTTCAATGATCATGTCGCACCATGTAGGAAGGATGGGCCACTTACACATCGCAAAATGACCAGAACGAGAGGCTCTTTCAAATGCAGCGCTCCTAGTTTCATTGCAAGGGTGTCAGATGGCGCGAAAAGCGCTCATACAGTTTGACGAGGTCAACAACAGAGGACGCCACCACACGAGTAACGCAAGGGCGGCTCTCTTGTTTCTTCTGCGCCGCGCGCAATTTGAACTTGTCGTAGAAGATAAACTACGAGCTCCTTACAAGATGCTGCCGGTAAAACTTCGGTACCTCTAATCAGTGGCGTAGCCAAGGGGGGGGGGGGTTGGGGGGGGTTCACACCCTCCCCCCCGAAATTTTTCAGTTTTGCTTCCGTATATATACACGCACACATATAAACGCACGCACGATCATACATAAAGCATGGTTGAACCCCCCCCCTCCCCCCCCCGAAAAAAATTTCTGGCCTCTAATGAACAACACTGCGCACAGCTTGGTGGTTCACAACCTCGCCTTCACACTGCCTGAAAATGTAGACGTAGGTGTAGGAAAGAAATTGTTTGGGGTAAGCAGATATGAGTCCGAAACAGCGTATGAGGCTGCCGGTGCATCGTGGCAGCCAGAGTTCTACACAACGTTAGTGATCACTGCGTAATATTAACGCGATATAGCGTTAAACAGTTCGTTTGGCAGAAATTCCGGTGGCGGTGTCGGCAGCGGCGTCGTTCGTGTTGAGCGGAAAGTGGGCGTTGTCCGTAAGCGAACATGCGAGATTAAGGCAACTAAACAAATGACACAAAATCTTTTATCCGAGTGAGAATCGAACCCAGGCTTTCTGCGTGGCAAGCAAGTGTTCTACCACAAAGCCATGGCAGTGCTCGAACTTACTGCGTTAAAAAAAACGCTACAAGAATTTTATGTATTGAGAGGAGTCTACTAACGCAGGTAATATTGCGTGGCAGAATGGTAGGAACGCACCAGGCGTCAAAGCTTGTGAATTGGGCAATGAGTGGGTGGTATCAAGCTGCCCGCCCATTACCAAGCGCGCAAGTGCCCGTGGCACCTTACGGCGTGTAGTGGGTGCTCCGCCGAACTTGCTTAAGGAAAAATTACGGCTTAGTGGGCACTTCGCAATTCCACTCGCAGTAGGCATTTTAGGGTAATTTGAAACGGCAAATGTTACGGGGACAAGCCATCCTTTCCATGCGGCATTCTTAAATACATTCTTGAAGGCGTTCTGCTCTTGAAGGCGGAACACAAGCGGCAAGTCTGTAAATATGTCGGATCTCAAGGTTCGCACTCGAGTCCGGGTACCCTTCGAACTTCTTATTGTTCGCGTAGTGAAACGAACGTGAAGCTCTGACTCGATCGTCACTACGTTTACTTCGCACATTATTTTGTCTCGCATTACGATTTCCTTCGGTGTGCAAGCACGCCTCGCTAAATGCAGTGAAAAAGAGAAAACGCCGATATGCAGTTATCGAGGCCACTCGAAGCGCGCACGCCGGCAGGATAACGTTGCGTGGAAGCGACAAACAGCTCTGAATGGTCGCCACTCATCGCGACAGTATACCAACTCTCGAGAGCTGAAGATGAATCACAACAGCTCTCGAGTGCCTATAGGTGATCGCTCGGCTTGTCAAAGTGAGTCTCGCGGAGAGCCAGGCTGTCCTGCTCAGGAATCCATTTTCGTCCCCGGCTGCCAACTTTCAGCGCAAGCCGAACTTAAAACATAAATTTGAGGACGCTCAAGAATATACTGAACATACCGTAGGGACAGCCAGATGGCCAGAATAACTTCACGCATGCTATTATGACGTCCGTTCATACCGTAGAGGCATCAAGAAATCTCTCAGATGAAATAAATTGAAAAAAAAAATGTTCAGTGGTGGCCGGGCTGCGCCAGGCCGCTATTGCCCTAGTAATAGGGCCGCTAAGACGCGGTGCCCTCTGTGTGATAAGAGCCACAACGGCGAAATGTGCACTGAATTTCATTTTCGCGTTCGGGCACCGCAGTCACGCTCTGCTGAAGTTCCCTCGAGCGACCCTCCCCGTGTTGAACGATAATTATAAACACGTGTTTTCTGTTTATATTTTATATTCTTCCGCCTTTCACTCTTCTCTTTCTTACAATTCTGCCTCCTCTTATGCCTTCCCGATTGCAGGGTAGCAAACCGGATATTTATCTTCTGGTTTATCATCTCAGCCTTTCAACAACACATTCGTCTATCTCTCGCTCTGTATCGTAACTTTCGGAACGCGCACTTTCTGTACCGCTAGCATACTGAAGCTAGTTGATCCTCGCTGTTTCAGGGTATATCCGTGCCTTGGAGCACATATGCAGCCAAAACCGCATATATCGAACTCTCAGAAACACCGGAATCAGTCCGATATAGCTTATAACTCGATGTGAACCTTTGAACAATTTACCGCATTTTCGAGGCGAATTTCCGGTGCGCAAGTCGGATTCAAGTGCGACACTACAACGCCGCAAGTGGCGAGAAAGGGCAAATAATAATTCGCAGTAATAACTCACAGTCTGTGTGTTTCATCTAACTTTTACACCCTTGCCACAGTGGAGCCACTCGACTCGCCCTTACAAAAGTATCCATGACTACACTGATGTTATTTCGCTTAGTACTTGCTTCGTTTTCAATCTATACTTTTAAAATCTAAGCGTTTGAGAAGCCGGCCGCCTTCTTCGCATGCATTGCGCCAAGTTTGAACAGCACTCTGTATGACTGCTCAAAACACGAAAACCTTTTACTTCAACACCACCTTACCGAATTTTATTAACTATGATCGCCAGAAGAACTGGAATTACATTAAAGTGCGAAAGGATCCATATACATAAAATTTCACATAATATAAAAATACTGGATATCCACAGGTTCTTGCCGCTCATTTAAATAATCAATTTCATAGCGTGTTATCTGTTACCGCTAAGAATCATAGCTCTGGTTCCTCGTTGAATTCATTAGATAATGATCTTGTGTCTGATGAGGCAGTCCTCAATATGCTACTCAGAGTGAAGGCAAAGTCAGCACCAGGACCGGATGGGATACGCAACGCGATCCTTCGCCAATATACCGAGCCCTTAGCAACGTTTTCTTGTAACAATATTTCAGTCTTCTTAAAAAACCTCTTACAATAATCATGATTGGAGATCAGCACGTGTAGTTCCCATACCAAATAAACATGGTTGATCACGCCGTCATAGGAATCGGTATAACACGAAAGTAAAACATGTCCTCAAAGAACTAGTTGAATGTTTACAGGTAATTGATGTAACAGAGCTTGCACAATGTTTATTGGTGTTTGGCAGCAACATAACCGTTTAAGGTAGATGTGTGAAGAAGCACGTTATGGTGAGCCAGCGAGAGCAGACGACGGAGCGGCCGATCGCTGGAAGAAGAGAAAAATGTAACAGCTCGTGCTTCAGAGAAAAGAAAAAAGGGCTCGCACAAGAAAGACAGTTTGGAACGGTCAGAACGGGCAGCATGGCTACCGAACCCGCATCGACGAGCGAGGTTGGCGCACACAGGGCGCCTGTCTTCGGGACAGCGAGCGCCTGATGGTCATCGCCTCGCAAGGCCTGGTACGCGGTCTGCTGCTGTCGGAGAACCCGCACGTACGCGCGAGGTTCCAGGTTCCAGGACTATTTCTGCCTTCGGGACAGCGAGCGTCGCAAGGTTTTGGCCTAGCGCTGACGAGACGTACACTCCTACCAAGAATGGCGGCTACAATCTACCGAGCGGTGGGTCGCTCAGTCGCTCCATAACCCTGCTGCTGTACATCACTTCCATGCCGGACACCTACCGGACCACGACTACGTCACCTCCGGAACTCTTCCAGCCCAACTACTTTCTGGACTGTAGCGCCGCCACGAGAGACAATCGACTCGTTGTACGTGTTCCCTTTAAGTAATTCGTGTGGGTGTCGTCAAATATAATTGTCATGCGGTTTTTTTTAAATCAGCCACAGTCTATTCCATCCTCAACGCGCCACACACTCTGCGGCGTGACGATCCTGAGTACAGAACATCACATTTCTGGCGTCCGCGAAGCAGGACTGCTCTCATCCTGAGTAAAAGAGCATCGCGTTGCTCATGCGTGTTGGACAGTTGACGATGGAGACAGACAAGCTCACGGCAATGGGGAAGAAAGTGGGGTTGAGCGGTTCGGCGCTAAAGTAGTGGATAGAGGAAGAGCGCACTCGAGAAAGAGAAGTTCGGGAAGCACGTTTAGCCGAAGGGAATGCGGCAAAAGGAAGGTGATGCTGTGGCATTGGCGAGGTTGAAGGCAAAGAAGGAGGTACTAGAACTCAGGTTGAAGCTGCCATAGTTGGATACGACAGCGGGTAGCACGAGTACTGGTCAGTTAATAGACAGTGCACACATGGGCGCTCCTCAAAGCTACCAGAGTCCACACAAACTCATACCGCGCTTCAACGAAAGCCGCGACGATCTAGACGCTTATACCTAGCTGTTTGAACGTGTCGCCATGAGCCAAGATTGGCCGCAGGACAAATGGGCCCTCTCACTAAGCCTCTGTTTGACAGGCGCAGAGCTAAGTGTTGTTGGCAGAATGGCACTTGTCCATGCTATGGATTATGCAACACTGAAGAAGACGTCGTTGCAGTGCATCAGGTTGACTGAGGAGGGGTACCGCAGAAAGTTTCGGTCGGCGAAACCTGAGAACTGCAAAACCGTTAGACAGTTCGCTGGACAAATCCTAGGTTATTTCGACCATTGGCAAGACATGGCCAAGACCTAACGGACATACGATGCTCTGCGATACATTATTTTTTTCGGAGCAGTTCCTCATGACATGCCAAGAGATACTGACAATTTTCCTGAAACAAAGGAATTGCCAAGGAATCGAAAAGCTGGATGAAGCTACTGATCATTGTACTTCTTTATACGTCAGTGTAACTTCCGAGGTACCACCACAGGGTTCAGTGTTGGGCCCTTTACTCTTTCTGGTCTATATTAATGACTGGTCAGAGACGCTAACATCGAACGTGAGGCTATACGCAGGTGATTGTGTTATTTATAAATCAATACACAATATGCACGATATTTGTGCTTCACAATGTGATCTTGACACTGTGGTGAGGTGGTGTGAGAAATGGAAGATGCGTCTGAATGTAAAAAGGTGTTCTTTTCTTAGTTTTACCAGAAAACACAAACCCTTCACTCATCCTACAGCTTGTCAGTAGCACAGCTTGACCGTGTTGAACATTTTGAATACCTTGGTGTATACTTATCTGCCAATTATCTTGGAATAAGCATATAGGTTACGTAACTGGCAAAGCCAACGGTGCGTTAAACTTTATTAAACGCAATTTCAAATCTGCCCCAAAAATTCTGAAAGAAGCTTTGTATGTTACAAATGTCCGACCTATTCTTGAATATGCCTGTCCAGTGTGGGATCCCCATGGTCAAACTCTAATCATAAACTTGAACGCATACAAAACTGTGCTGCACGCTTTGTCAGTGACAATTGCAACTTGAACTCCAGTGTCACCTGCATGAAAAGTGACTTAGGATGGAAACTTCTCTAGCAGCGCAGAAATTCTTGTGATTAAATTTTTTCCATTCGATCTTTTGTGATGAAATTCGCATTAAGAAGAGTTTATACATGATGAGCCCATACTACGTGTCACATAGGAATGATCACTCGAAAAAAAAATCCGTGAGGTCAGCTGTCGTACCGGTGTCTTTGTTAATTCTTTTTTTCCTTTACAATACTCTTGAATGGAATAAGTTGGATGCGTGTGTTGTTGATCTTCCAGTCGATGCTTTTTGTTCGTCACTACATTTGCTGTGCTAATGTGTGCTATTTTCAACTGTACAACTGTGCTTTTTTTTCCTCACCCTCTACAATAATGCCCACTTGGGCGATGTAGGTTCTACTAATAAATAAGTAAATAAATAATTAGATAAACAAATAAATAAATAAATAAATAAATAAATAAATATAGAGGCCGAGGGTTTAGTAAATCTCGGCAAAAATAAAAATTAAAGCGAACCCAAACAGCCACCAGATCAAGCTCAGACCATGCGTCAAAGAGCGGAAAAAGAGAATCCGCAATGCTTTTTTTTTTTTGGTGGAAAACGGTGTCACGGAGCTGCAGACTGCTGGACAAGCACAAAGGGGCCAAAGACAAAACCTTCCTTTTGCGAAAAGTGCATGCGTAGTAGCCATAACACAGATGACTGTCCTGAAGAAGCAAGCAGTGTTAAGAGAGCCTCGTGTTTGAAGAAGCAAGTGGATATGCCCGGAACAACAAATCAGAAGGCAGAGGCCCTGTGTCAATGTACTAATCGTTCGCCACTCAAGACGGGGCAAATGCCTAAACGGGAGGGCAAATGTATGCGGTTGAAAGTGTCCTCGAAGGCCAGCCGGTTACTGTTGTAAGGGACACGGGATGTGACTCGGTTATTGTCAGAAGGTCTCTTGTACCAGAAAGTAACTTTACAGGGAAGGTTTCCTCATTCCGTCTTCTCCATAGAACAGTAATTAAACTACCGGAAGCAGACGTGCGAATCGTCTCACCTTTCTTCACAGGCAAGACTCGCGCGACCTCTTTACGACGCTGTTTTGGGGAGCGCGAAAGGGGTCCGTGATGCCTCTGATACCGAAAAGAAGTGGAAAAGACATCTATACCCCTGTCTGGTCCGGTGGAAGAATCGCCTTGGCCGGAAGCTCACAAGGGCTCTACCACTGCATTCTAGCCTGCAGAAACCCTAACATCTCCTGCAAGCGAACTCGAAGACAACACAGAAGTGGCTGCGACAGCCACACAGAGAAATTATTGTCCGCTAACGGTACCAGCAAGATGTTCCCCTCGCCTGGCGGTGTTACCGCCAGGCGCGTCGCAGGCAAACGCTCGTGGCAGAGCTATTTTAACACGAAAGTGTTCTTTTCCGGGGTCAAGCAAGATTTTGGGTGATGTACTTCCGTCACGGATATGACGTTGAGAAAATGGACACCAATGGATGAGAAAGAAAAAAACTATAAAAACAGATCTGCTGCAGGGAATCGAACTCACGACCTCTCGGCCACGACGGTGAGAGCCCTACGCTCTACCGACTGAGCTAGCGGGAAACATGGATTACCGTGCACGAATGTGCCTTATATCTCTCACATATTCTCTCTCGCAAGGTGCTCTTTGTTGGCAGGGCAGGTCGAGCTACGGTGCCTCGATTCCCGCTCCTTCGCTTAGAGTGAAGACATCTGCGTCGTATGCTACGGTGGCCTCCGTTATCACTCCCACTGCATACCGGTTTCGCTCTGGCGGGAAGGGGCCCACTAGCCAGAGTTGCCAGGTACTCAGCGAGCGACCCACAAAATTGAGGCCCATAAATAGCCCAAAAGTAGCCAAATGTACTTAATAAAAAAATAGCCTAAAATAGTCAAAATGAATAAATTATAGAAAAAGGTTTTTGTTTATTATTTTTATACCGCGAGCGTTTAAAAATGAACAAAACAAGGAAATGAAGCAAGGTTAACTAGTAAAAACCAGATTAAAACACGCGAGACATTTTGTGGTAAGCTACCCATAGTGCCCATATGACATGCTTGTCTCCTGCTGCTTCTCAATGTAAGAGCGCATATGTGCTGCAGATAGCAGAAATGGAAGTGAAAGGCCGCTTTGCTTGCTAGCATTTTAAATGCGAATGCATTTCTTAGTCGGGCTATGTCAGGCGGCGTTGTCCGGCGGCGTTGTCCGGCGTTGTCCGGCGTTGGCCGGCGTTGTCCGCGGGGAGGAGGATAGGTTGAGGAGGTGTCCGCGCGCCGGCAGGTGTTATCTATCCGCTCTCACTCTCTCTCCCATAGCAAAAGCTGCGGGCGCGCGCGCTTATCCTCGCCCCTAGCAAAGTGGAGAGGAGGAGCGCGCTCTGGCGCGTGAGGGCGCTCGCATCGCGGGAGCTCAGCGGAGCTACCGCGATAAAAAAAAAAAACAGGCGCTGCGCCGTGCTCCCGACCGGGCTGCAGAAATTAGGCGCCTTTTCCTTCTTCGAACCACAACCACCATATATAAATGGAGTGAAGCGCGCGCGAAATCCATTCGCATTTCCTCACGATTTCCCTTCGGGGGAGGTGGGGGGCGTTTTTTTTATTTTGTTGCTGTTCTTTGTAGATAAGTAATCAACTTTATTAAGGGCCCAGCGAATTAATTTATTTCTCTTCTTTGAAGTGAGGCTACAATCTGAGGATCCTGGCTAAAGGATTCCGTGGAAGAGACGAAACGCTTGTTTATTACTTAAAGCACATAACTGAAGCTAAATGATGCGAGCCACATATAACGCTCATGTGGGAACTTATCTCATGCGAAACGAAAGTAAAGCGGTAAGTTATATCGTTTAGAACCAACGGTGATGCGTAGAGTTTGGTGATTGCAGGCATAGCAAAGAAAAAATTTTACGAGGCTTATTAAGCACTTTGCGTGTGCTTCCATTTACACTTTGATTGCGATCCACAAATTTATCCACCATGAGAATGAACGACTCAGCAGCCTCTCCAAACCGCCAAGGGAAGCTTCGCTTTGAAAGGAAAGGAATGCATTCATTATTAATGACAGCTGCAACTGTCTGGTGATGGCTGCTGATACCTAAAGAAGGCTGAATTACGGGAAAAGGATAGTAACAAAATGAGTGAAAGACAACTATACACGTAAACACTTGATTCACACCGCCCTTGAGGCACAACTACCAATAAGGCGGAGAAAACGCACTGGAAAATAAGCGTTTGAAGTGACGGCAGGCCTTAAAGAAGCCAAATAGCCAGCGACCAAAAATCCAGCCAACTACACAAAAGTAGCATAATTTGGCTATTTATAGCCCAACCTGGCAACCCTGCCGCTAGCTCAACTCGAATGGTTGTAGCACTGAGGGACGCAACATCTAGGCATACCACGTCGAAGAAAGCTGCGCGAACGCAGCAGCAGTTCGCGCACGTGAGCACTACAGCTTAAGGAAGACGATGTAAGCACCACAATGGCGAAATGAGTGGTACAAAAGGTGGCAGCACCCTAAGCGGGGGTGCGCACATTGAGACACCCTAAGGCGAGTGGGATAGTGGAACGACTGCGCGCGTTTGGGGCTCTAGCTACGAACCTCTGCCTCCCGTGTTGCTGAAACGCAGAGTGATAGTGTATGCATGAGCACAGGCGTAGGGTACTCGTTACTAGAGAGCGCACGCGGTGCCGTTTCTCTCCATACTTGGCGACGTTTCGAAGAAGTGCGTATCGAGTACCAGTGTTTATATGTGCTTGTCGATGTCATCTTTGTGCGGGATTCACGAGTCGCTGGGTCCAGGTATATGTTAACAATTTCAGGTACAAGAATGGTTAAATCACTATCATTGATGTTAGTCCTCGCGATGGAGACGTGCCACTAGGCGTCAAAGTGGGTGCATTCACGTCAATCGGTGCTATATCAGCCAAACACGAATAGACATTGTACAGTCTCATACATCACTGAACAATAAGCACTACTTCTGTTAAGGCACGTTTCACTTTCGTGTGATACCGATTCCTATGACGGAGGGATCAGCTATGTTCTTTGGTATGAATGGATGCTATGAGCGATGCCGACGCTTGAGATAAGGTCGCCACCTCACGGAGTGTTAAGGCGTTGACAAAATTTCACTTCTTCGATTGGAAACATGCCGAATGGTACCGACGCGTTGCAACGACGCGGAGCTTATCGCCGAGGCTACGGCCATGCTGCATTACTTCAACTTACCGCTTCCAGAGCATGACACCACCCCACCTACCAAGAGCACAGTGAGAGGATGTGTGAGACATAAAAGGCGCGTTTGTATAACCTCCACAGTGTTTGAGCGTGGCGCAGTGATGAGCGTGCCCGGCATCTGCTGTCGCGGATCGAGTGGGCGTGAGTGCGACGCCCGTTGACGGAACTTTTAAGGCGAAAACCTTTAATGTCTCATGCTCACGTCCGTCAGGTGTCCGTCCGGCATCCGTCCGGCTGTCCGTCCTTCCGTCCGTCCTTCCGTCTGTCCGTCCGTCCGTCTGTCTGTCCGTCTGCCCGTCCATCTGTACGTCCCTCCATCCGTTTGTCCATCCATCCGTCCATCTGTTCGTCCGTCCGTCCGTCCAACCGAGCTCTGGCACGGAGCCAGGTGGCCGCCGGGGTTCGCAAACGGACGCCGGTCGCGTCGGACTCTACAGCGCTCGGCTTTGCTTGCATAGCGTCGCTGTGCCCAGCGTTTGCAATCATTCTTACCGACGCCGTCTCAATGGACTCAGGCGTTCACGGAATACACTTTCGAAGTTACAAAGGGTCCGTCAATTTAAGCGCTGGAACGCGGATGGCGTTCGCACGATGCGCAAAGCGCGACAAAATACTAACGGATGCGAATGGAGGAAGATTAGTCTCGCGTCTCGCTGCGATTCGCGGTAAAAAATTAAAAAAAAGAAAACACGCACACGTTCGGTTTCTGTGTTACCCCGCTGAGAGTGTAAAAGAAAAAAAGACATGGCATAGTCAGTGCAATGGCCACACGCTTTCGCCGAACGCACTTTGGAATGTAAAAAGTGTCCTTCAATTATTTTCGCCATGTGATCGTGCGCATTCATTTCTTCAACGTCATTTCCGGGACGGAAATACGTCACTGAAGGCTTGGTAGACCTTGGCACAAAACACTTTTATGTTAAAAGAGTAGATCCATTGTCAGTTTTAAACTACTGCCCCTACATCTATAATTTCTTCGTGTTGTGAGCTCGTTGAGCGTATTGTGACCACCTGCTGCAAAAAGTTTTTAAACGCCAACAATATGCTATCACCGCACCAACATGGTTTTAGAAAAGCTTTTCCACCTTTACTCAGCTGGCTTCCGTTGTTCATATTTTAGCTTCGGTTGTCGACTCTGGTGGTCAGGTTGATATGATCTTCTCAGACTACAGCAAAGCCTTTGACCGGGCTAATAATTATGATTAAAATAAAGAAGTATATATGATTGGCCTTCGGTATTTTTTTTCCTGTGTTTCCGACTATTTAGACCAGGGGTCTCAAACTCACCTCAGCCAGCGGGCCGCAGTCACAGAATTTAGTCCCGCAAGGGCCGGGGCAATGCAGGAGGTAAAAGCAGAAGGGGGGGGGATTTGTACAATTTGTCGTCAAAAGTTCCCATTTGAAAGAAAACTTTCCCATATCTCATATACAGGTGATTTCTGAAGGATATTTGGTGCCAGGATTCCAACATGTCGATACCGATCTCCAAAATTACTCAAATCTGGACGCCGATTGTGACATATAAATTTTGTTCTACGGTTATGTTTCAAAGCAAGGTGAACACATCGGATGCCTCACGGAGACAATGGCTTCGACCAGTCAAGTGTGTAGCTCACGAACATACTTGATAAGAAAACAATTTGGGGGGAAGGCAGTCATATGAGGGTCGCGGGCCGCGTGTTTGAGACCCCTGATTTAGACAATCGCACACAATATGTCGAAATACGTGGGAAAACATCAGGCACTCTTCCTGTTTCTTCAGGGGTGCCCCAGGGCAGTGTCCTGGGGCCACTTTTGTGACTAATTTACATAAATTATTTAGTTTCACTTATTAATGCACTAATAAAGATAGGCTTATTTTAAGATGATTGCGTATCATTTAACGATATTCATTTCACTGACAATCAACTCGCGCTTAACATAGCCTTCAGTAACATCCTTACTTGGAGTAATAAATGGCGCTTAGCTTTGATAGCACTGCCCTTCGTCGCTTCAAAAAAAGAGACTTGGCCCTCATACATTTCTTTAGGATCGAAGCTCCTTAGGCCGGTACCCCGCCGTCGCCTTTGAAGCTCCCTGGCACGGTGTCAGCAGTGACGTCTCCCCCTCACGCGGGAGTATAAATGAGCTTTATGAACGCTGGAACGCAGATGGCATCTGCACGATGCGCAAAGCGCGAGAATACGAACGCATACGAATACGAATACAAACGGAGGCAGATTCGTCTCCCTTTCCCTCTTTCTTCGACTCTGCCCTCTCTCCTCAAACCGGCGAACGCGCGAAACCATCGCTTCACCTTGTCGTCCGCCCAGTGGTTGGTCCGTTGCCTGGACCACGGCCTGGACAATGAAACGCCGCGCGTGCCGAACGCCACGTGCTACCCATTTCTAAGGAGCTTCGCTCATCGGTTGTATTCGTACACGGAACAACTGGTTGTTTTTATTGCGATAGCAATTATATGGATACTCTCGGCTGATTTTCGCCGTCGCCGTCGCCGTCTGTCGACGCCGTCATTCCAGACCACCTAACGGGGGTTCGAACCAGCGATCCCCTCGCTCCGCAGCCTGCTAGCCAACACAGCCACACGCCATGCTCGTGCCAGCGATATAACGGCGAGCTATTCATATGCACCATTTGCCGCTCGCGGTACGCAGATCTCGGAACAGCTTGAGCGTGTTTTCTATCACGCAACGCTTTTACAGTTTCTTTCAAATTGAAAACTGCCCTTTAGATGCGCACGAAAACGTGGCTCCCTTCTGTACCACTCATGATGTAGAATGAAACAGAAGAACACCGGGCACGCTTCGGACGCCAGCGCGTGGCAGGAGACGCAGAGGGGTCATTCCACGTGCCGCAGTGTAAAAGAAAAAGAAGTATCAAACAGCGTCGAAAAGCCATATAATCATATAATCAATCCTTGGCCAATCCCCCCTGAGTGGGTATGAGCCATCTCAGAGGCAACATCAACAACAGTGGCGGCTTCTGCATTGTGGACACTCGCAGCGCGTCGCCCAAATACAAATACGTAACAACTGCGACAGTTGTTAGTTCACGCTTGTCCTGTGTATAGGCACCCGGCAATGCAGTTTATGAGATCCGACGGTAGCGCCAGAACACACAGCCTAGCGAGTAGACGCAGCATAAAATAGGCGCTCCACTACATAGCCTAGCTCGCCTGGCGAGTAGACGCAGCAAAAACGGACCCGCGAGGGCACATGTGCACTTTTTTTTAAATGGGGGGGAGGGCGGTCACGGGTGATTACGGACGCACTCAGAAAGCGTTCGTCGAAAACATGCCCAAAAGGGAGACACTTGAGCGCGTCTATGTGTTCAGCGAGCGTTTCATTTTCTTGGTATCCCTGGCGGTCGGTGCCGACAATATTTAGGCGTCCCGCAAGAGCTCCATCGCGCCCCCTGGTCAGTGTCGGGTGCCTATACCTATGCGTCCTTTTCGAGCGTCCTTCTTTGTGCTGCGGCGGCGCGTTGCAAGTATCGAGCTGATTGTCGTTCTTCGTGTGACAAACTAATTTCTTGCTATCGCATTCATTGCTTCGCCCTAGTGGCGAAACTGTAACTTTTTAAATTTTTATTCAAGAGGTTCTAAACCCATAACTGAGGCGCGGCCACTGGATAAAAGAGAAGGTGCGGCCTGTTGCGTGCCGCCGAAGTGGCGTCTCGGTTAGACGCCGAAGTGGCGTCTAGTTCACCTCGCGCCCGCTCTGGTGCCTCAGCTCCTCCCACGGAGAAGCGCTTCCCCGTACATTTGTACGGGCGACAGTGACTCTAATCAGGTCGTAAATAACGCGTTTTGCATCACAGGTTGAATATTCACAGGTTGAATATTGAATTCACATCACAGGTTGAATATTGAAGTCGTTATCAGAAGGGCCCATTACACCACATATGTGAAAAGTTTGCCCTAGGAGTACCAATCGTTCGTAGAGTGGGCCTCAATACTCTCCATGAAGGCTGCCCGCTTGAATCCCCTGCAGCGAAAAGTGTCACTGATCGCGTTAATGGGGAGGCAATCGCCGGGCAGATTCCAAGGGCTGACGTATCGGCCCACCGAAGGGCACCACGAAATGACAGACAATTTAAATGTAGGTCCTGCTAGTGCACCAGCGAAGGCCGGATGCGGTCCAAAGACCGAGTTACAGCCAAGAGTTGACAACACAAACAAAATGTATTCTCAGGTAAGGCAATACAAGCATCACACAAACTTGCACACTCGGCTGGTATCAATCACTACTCACAACATCACTTAATTGGTGTTTAAAACAACGGGAACAAACTTACCGCGCTGAAAGTGCAATCTCATCCATTAGAAACTATCCAAGAACACTTAAAGGCCTTCAATATTCACCAAACGTGTGCAGCACACAATTCTTCGAACGTTTCTCGAATATTTCTCTTCCAGGAAACACTCAAACGAACTCCAGCGCTGATCGTCGTCTCGGCGACACTCTTCAAAACAGAGCTCTCACGGCGTCATCACTCGATTCTTCAATAACGACTGACCGCACTACACGACTCACCCGAACAACATAACTCCTTCGATAAACCCGCACTACCCTCCAACACCTCTCGTTTGGATCCTTCCCGGCTTCGCGAACATTCCAAGTTATTGTTCGGCGAGTACCACGGCAACAGCTAGGGGAAAGGGATTCGTCTCGTCGGTCCGTCTGCGGCGGTCGGCCCCCAAAAGAGGCCCCAATACCGTGCGCTTGTTTCATCTAGCGGCCCCGCCGCTACGATGTATCGAATTCTCCGGATCTGCGCGGGCGTTAGGCTGTCGCGATGGCGTCTTCGGTGTAGAGAGCAAGGGCGCGGCCTGGGCGCCTTTTGATACTTGTTTTCTTTCCTCGTTGCGCGCGACCGTCGGTGCGGCGGTGATTTGATGCTGTCGTCTGGAAGCGGCGCCACGCGTCTGATTTGGCGCTTATTTGTGACAAAAAGAAGGTTCCTATTACGAACAATACGCTTCCCGACACTGTAGATCACAGGGGAATACGTGGTAATTCACAGCAGAGTCTCTAATCGCCTTCGAGCTGCTCAGTGGCACACAACAGCTTGGCGGCATCACACCACGGGAACAAACTGTCTGCCACACTCATGCGCACCAAGGAAACGTGCTCAAGCACAGGAAACATGAGGCAAGCTGCCCCCACACATGATCACAGACCAAAAAAATAAGCACGAAGAAGCACACGAAAAAAGTTGAAGGCCACTTTGTACATTCCAAAGTGTGTTCAGCGAAAGCGTGTGGCCATTCCACTGACGGAAAGACGGACGGAAAGACCGACGGACGGACAAACGAACGGACGGACGGACAGACGGACATCCGGACGGACGGACGGACATCCGGATGGACGGACGGACAGACGGACATCCGGACGCACGGACGGACGGACATCCGGACGGACGGACGGACAGACGGACAGACGGACATCCGGACGGACGGACGGACATCCGGACGGACGGACGGACAGACGGACATCCGGACGGACGCACGGATATCCGGACCGACGGACGGACAGACGGACATCCGGACGGACGGACGGACATCCGGACGGACGGACGGATATCCGGACGGACGGACGGACATCCGGATGGACAGACGGACATCCGGATGGACAGACGGACATCCGGATGGACAGACGGACATCCGGACGGCACGGACGGACGGACATCCGGATGGACGGACGGACATCCGGACGGACGGACGGACATCCGGACGGACAGACGGACATCCGGACGGACGGACGGACATCCAAACGGACGGACGGACGGACAGACGGACATCCGGATGGACGGACGGACAGACGGATATCCGGGCGGACGGACATCCGGACGGACGGACAGACATGCGGACGGACGGACATCCGGACGGACATCCGGACGGACGGACGGACATCCGGACGGACGGACGGGCAGGCGGACATCCGGACGGACGGACGGACATCCAAACGGACGGACGCACGGACATCCGGACAGACGGTCATCCGGACGGACGGATGGACATCCGGACGGACGGACATCCAAACGGACGGACGGACGGACATCCGGACGGACGGACGGACAGACAGACATCCGGACGGACGGACGGACATCCGGACGGACGGATGGACGGACGGACGGACACCGGACGGACGTGAGCATGAGACATTAAAGGCTTTCGCCTTAAAAGCACACGGACAAGCATAAATCCCGAGGCAACCCCATTGGAACACGAAGTGTCGTCTGCTTCATGGGCTGCAGTTGGGGCGCACTCACTAAACAAGCGGCCGCATCTGTCAACTCAGCCGAGACGCGCTCGCCCATTGACGGCGCCGCGACGCAACAGGCCGCACCTTCTTTTTTATCCAGCGGCCGTGACTGAGGTCTCTGAATTAGAGGTGTGCACGGGCTTCGGGTAGCCCAAAAACCCGAGCCCGACCCGGCCCGCGGGTCGGGTTCGG
Organism: Rhipicephalus appendiculatus; assembly: GCA_030522465.1. Lineage (NCBI taxonomy): Eukaryota > Metazoa > Arthropoda > Arachnida > Ixodida > Ixodidae > Rhipicephalus > Rhipicephalus appendiculatus. The sequence goes on along the minus strand of JALIZH010019825.1, from coordinate 38,721 downwards.
ACGGGCCGACTGCTTCTCATCTCGGGCCCGGGCCGGGCTCGAGCTACATTGTTTTCTGTCAGGCGGGCCGTGCCAGATGCAAAGCCCAAATCAAGCCCAAAATGTAGACGTTGTGCCGGAACTGTTTTACACCGCGTAGCGCCTGCTCCGCGACGGCCCCTTACCCCCTTTCTCGGTTCTCCTTTCCTTTAACCACTTTAAACGCAACTGGAGAGGGTGAAGTCACATAAGATTAGCTGTGTGATTATCTATCCATGGAATGATTCCCTCTCCTATATCTGAGGTACTAAACTTCTGGAAGAACAAACAGTCTGAAAAAATTGAAGGACGCTTCATAAATTCCAAAGTGTGTGCGGTTAACGCCTGTGCCCATTGAGACGGGGTCGGTCGGGATGGAACGCGATGCGCGCGTCTCCCTTCTTGCATGATTGGACGAGCTGGGCACAGCGACGCGAGGCGCGACCGACGCCACCAGCGTTCGTTGGTGCGCCTCGGCAGCCACCTGGCACCTTGCCAGGGCACGGACGGAGGGACGGAAGGACGGACGGACGGACGGACGGCGACGTGTGCGTCTCCCTTCTTGCATGATTAGACACCCTGGGCACAGCTACGCTACGCAAGCAAAGCGCGAGCGCTGTAGAGTCCGACCCGAGGCGTGATCGACGCAACCGGTGTCCTTTGGCGCGCCCCGGCGGCCACCTGGCATCGTGCCAGGGCACGGACGGAGGGACGGACGGACGGGCGGATGGATGGATCGACGGACGCACGGACGGAGGTGAGCATGAGACATTAAAGGCTCTCGCCTTAAAACTTGGTGGAGTCGTGAGCTTCACCTTCAAGGGTAGAACGTGGCAGCGTAATCGGGCCCCATGTGCATCCCCTTCTCAACTACTGTCCTCATTTTCTGTTCTCGGTGCATGCTTCAAACGTCCTATAAGGAAACGAATGACAGTGCACTTAACATGCGCCGTTTCAAACGATCCTAGAATGCCTACTGAAAGTGCAGTTGTTCAGTGCCCTCTACGCCATAATTATTCCTTTTGCAAGTCAGCGAATGGTCCATTACACGTCCGTAAGGCAACATGCGAACTTACTCAGCTGCCCACTTTGTTGACGTTTCTGCAGCTGATGATGATTAAGTATGTGTGAGTGCTTTGTAATGCGTGGGACTTTAAAAAACCCACTAGTTGCGCAATTAGCATGTTTTGATGCATGGTGCGATTCAACGCTTCTGCCACGCAATATTACATGCGTCAAGAAGACTTATTCCACTACATGGCAATTATATTTTGTTTTTTTCCGCAGCAGTTTCAACCAATCGCGTGGCTCTGTGTTAGAACACATGTTTGTCACACAGACGGCCTGGGTTCGATCCTCACTCGAACCGAAGTTTTTTATCACTTATCTTATTTGCAACTTTGTCGATTTCTCGGTCACAGACAAAATAATGATTTTTAACTCACAATGCTGACACCGACGACGACACCGGAGTTTCTACGAAACAAGCTCATAAGGCTATCGCGTTGACATTCCTAGCTTTCTATGCTTGCGAAAGAGATCTTGACGATTCCGGGTACCAGTGCGAGCCGCGAAAGTATCTTGAGTTGGGAGGGATATGTGACGCATGAACGCCGCACTTCAGTGAAGCCCGAATCACTGGACAACTTATTATCACACGACAACATCTAATCGTTCCATATAGTGACTGTCATGTGTCGTTTGCTTATGTTTCACTTTGATATGTTGAATAAAATGCCACAATATAGGAAAAACAACCTGTCTCCGTAGCAAACCTTCATAATTTAAGGCTGGATCGGGCCGGACGGGCTCGCAGCCCTCTAGCGTCGGGCTCGGTTAGGCCTTCGACGTAGGCTGCGGGCCCGGGCCGGGTCCGGGCTGTAAAATTCGGCCCGTGCACAGCTCTACTGTGAATATAAGTATCTAAGTGTCACGTGAACAAATAACTTAAGTAGGAACACCCATATTGCTAATATGTGTTTCGCTGCTGTTCGCAAACTTTGCGTTTTACGTCACAAGTTTCAAGATCCGCCACATGTTAAGCGTCTGGCTTATGAAAACCTGCTCTGGCCTAAGCTTCAGTACGCTTCTATTATATGGGAGCCGTTCACCAATGTCAACATTAACGCTCTTGAAAAAATTCAATGAAAGGCTGTGCTATTTATTTTTTCTATGCATGGCCACCAGCTTTCCGTTACGTCATTTATGGAATCACATCAAGTTTTTTTTTTATTGCAGTCCCGGCGCACTAGTCATACTGATACGCTTTCCATAACTCCTTATTATGTCAGAGAAAATGTGTTTAAATTCTCTTTCTTTCCGCAAACAATTACAGATGTCAATAACCGGGACCTGACCAACTATTATCCTTAGTAGAGTCGAGTGCCTCCTCCTAGGCTAATTTGTAAACAGTCTCTTTTTCCCGTTTATTTAGAACTGGTTCTATTTGATTCACTTAATAATTTGTTTCACTGTATCTGTATTCACACTCATGTAATTGTATTACCTTCATTTCTTCTTTTGGATTCTGTTAGTGTTACTGCTTGTTATCCACTTCTGTATTGCAATGTTTATGATGTTTTTGTATTGCCACTCTGTCTTGGGCCATGCGGCCTGCAGTATTTCTTTGAATAAAATAAAATAAATAAAGTAAAATAAAATAAACAGACGTTTTGTTGCCATGTTACTGACATACAATTATTCTAAGGGCGACATGCCGAATGAAACAAACGCTTTCCTTCCTGTGTTCTCCTTTTAGCGTCACGGGCCGTGTAAAGTAGAATGTTCTCCGTTTGGCGCCGATAGCACGCACTAAGAACAATGCTCACGTCATCGCCCTGATTGAATCACAGTTATCTCGCGCTCACGTTATCTCTCTGTGTTTTCCTCTCTATCTCTGTCTCCCTTCACAGTCAAGTCAAGGGTTGCGCCCTTCTCGAGGGCGTTTCAGAATTCATTTAAGGTGGATACCGCACGCACGTCTACAAGTCAGCGCTTACTCCAAGTGCGGCTGCAGTGGATGCAAGATCTTGAGCAGGCCTACTTCGGCCCCACATTTGTCGTCACTCACTTCTGCAGTCCTTCTCAGACATGGAGTTCAACTCCGCCACGGATAATATCGCTTCTGGAAACGGGAAGACTGCTCCTCAAGAGGCGGTGGTCCCGACTGTCCGCCGTGACCCACTACACAAGTGCGGTGAGTGTGGCTACGGTACCGATCGCTTGTCAAACTACAAACGCCATTGTGTTTCACACCAGAGACTTGGTACTCCACGTTCCTGCTGCGCCAATATATTCGCGACACTGCACGATCTGAAGAAACACAAGATCGACGTCCATGGGAAAGGAGAATACCGTTGTTCAAGAGACGACTGCGACATGGTGTTTCGCCAAAAATCAAACCTCAGGCGACACCTGGCAGCACACGACAACGTGAAGCCTTTCGTCTGCTCGGGTTGTTCTTACAGATCCTCGACGACATACAACCTCAGAAGGCATCAAGCCTCCTCAAGGTGCGCGAAGAGTGCTGCCAGCGCTACAGCTGAACCTAGAATCGTGCTGCCGCTGAAGAAGAGACCGGTAACAATTACTACAGAAGACCCTGCCGCTGAGAATGCAGCGCTGTCAGCGAGCGCGGACTGCGATGTACATGAGGGTCGAAGCTCAGAGGGTTCACCTGGGTACATCCCTGTGCACATGAAAGGAGATGCATCCAAGGCGTCACTGGAAGATCGAGACAACGGGCAAGCGTCAAGACTGCCTATCGCACGTCAGCCAGAACAAGCTTTCGCTACCGTGGTGCCCAGAAAGGTGCAATCTCCAGGACATTGTGTGCCGTTTGGGAAGAGGTTCAAGGTTAGTACTGAATGTTTAACATCTAACCCAGAGCCGGATTGTTCCTTTATTAATGACTTGTTATGAAGGAGCAATACGAATTTCGCGTAATAATTAATTGTTTTGGTCTCCCCTTGTCAGCTTACGACTTGTGGCGGCAGCCGTGTTAACAACTACTGCTGCACCGATGGCCCCGACGTATAAAAACTTTGGACGAACTTGCCTGGCATCATGATACAAAAAGCACGCCATGACATCTGCGACCTAAATAAAGAAGAAATTGTCGTGAATATTCATGCAACAACTATGTATGTGATCAAAAAGCGCCACGATGATATGGAAACGTATGGTCCACAGGACCGCTCCGAGATCACGAGTGCCAGTATGAAAGAGGGATTGCATGGTGAGGAAGATCCTGAAGTCCTCCAAGGCGTGAAGCTTTTGATGCTTCTCAAGCATTCGCATGTAGTCTGCGTGAATCAAAGGAAGGGTTCTGCAACTTGAGCTAAGCATCACTGATGTGAAGCTTACATTTGTAATCCATTGCACAATAAAAAAAATGCAGTTGCTAGTTCCTTTGATTGATTAATCATTTTATTTGTTTGTTATACCTGTTCCTGTATTGAACTCATGAATGCAGAAGATGCTCGATGCATTGAAGCAAGAAACATGCAGTACGTGCAGGCAAGTCTATACACATATTTCGTTTACTGCCGGTCATCTCACGCCCCTATCAGTACTATGTATATGCTCGTCACTGTTGTGGTGTAAACCGGCAGGAGCTGTTATAATATGGTACAAAACAAAGAACCTTACTCGAAGGATCCTGAGAAGTGGCCACCCCTTAGGGCGACACCGGGAGGAGCTCCCACGGTGGGACATTTATACATGGCCTAATCACCGCATCGCAGGCTCTTTAGTCCGCCGAAAGTTGATGTTGGTACTCCGAGCTCTTGAGCGCTGAGCTCCATTTTTCTTCGGCGATGCCCTTGTCCCCGCGTTTAACATAAAAAAACGACAATTGAAGCCTAGTGCTTTTATGGCAGCAAAGGTAATTCAGGTGTTATAGCTGATAACATTGGGAGTCGTTATTTCATCCTTGAAGATATTTTGGCAATGACACAGGGGCCAAAACGTGAGTCTCGATAGCATTCCCACTATTTGCATGGCATTCCAATAAATATTTATGTGCTCTCTATAAAACACCTATTGGTGAAAAATTGTGTTGGCCAGCAGAAGCATTTTTACGATAAGCGTTACAGGAGGTTTCTGCAAGGCCGAGCTGGCTCTTGAAAGTACCTAATTTATAAAAACTAATGTTCGCCATACTGACGCCCCGTGAGCTCCCAAGGAACCGGTCGTCCTGACGAAGGCACCCTAAGGAAAAGACAAAACAAAAAAGACGTTGACAGCGGATCACCTGTGTGCACGGAGAACACAATAGGAAAACGGTTTCCTGTATCAGTATCGATTCTGTGCCTTGAAGCCCGACGACGACGACGTGCCCGAAGACCCAGGGCGAAGGAAAAGGCGCCCACCTTTGAACCGATTGCGATAAAAACACCGTGCTTTGTGACTCTTATCTCGTTCACTAATTACACTGCCTTCGGCTGGGACGGACGGGCGTCGAAACAATACCGCTTGTCGTTGGCAAGCACGACGTTTGTCCAGTTCAGGCACCTTAGTGAGCGCGGTGGGTTTCTTTTTACAGGGCAGCGATTTATTTATTTATTTATTTTTTTCACAATACCCCTAAAGGCCCCAAAAAAGGGGTATTACATAGCGGAACAGACACATGAATCAAACGATGTATGTTTACGGTCCGAGAAAGGAAATATACAAAATAACGAGAGCAAGCTATATAATAAAACGAAACAAACAATAGAAAACGAACACTAGATGCATTGCAAAACATGAAAAATAGAGGAAATATAGAAAATAAAAAAAAAATCAACCAAACTAAGGGCACTAAGAAATACAGCACACAAGTGAAAAAGTAAAATGCAGTCATGATTGTACAAAACACAAGTTTGCAATACACAGAATAAATAAAATGCATCATATGCAATGAATCGAGAAAATTGTTGACAAATGGTCAGAACAAGAAAATTGGGCATTGAAGAACACATGACGGTATCCAAAAGAGTACTCGCGGTGTGGATATTTAATTAGAATTGTCGCGTAAAAGTTCCTGAAACGTTGAGAAATCGGATCTTAGTCTCTCCTGTGCAGTAGTAGTGCTTTAAAGCTAGTGTCGGCGTCCTCAGAAAACTCTTAATGGATTCATTGGCTGAGCCAGAAGGTCACGTGATCTCGTTCTGACCAATCAGCTGTGAGCGCGCGCATCTCAAAATTTAGCGGCTTATTCACGATCTCGCGTCATATGTGCACTTTCCGAACTAGACGTGATGGTATGGTATGGAAAAACTTTATTTAGGTCCGTCGGGGCGTGAACTAGCACGTAGCGGGCCTGCTCAGGCCTAGCCTCTCCGCCACGTCGTGGGCCCGTTGGACTGCCCATAGTTGATTTTTCAAATCCGGACTGCGTAGAGCAGCATCCCACTTAGACGATGTAACGTCCTCGTGAACCCGTAACGCAGGGCACCGCCAGAGCATGTGTTCTCAGCTGGCGAAGTCTGAGCAAAGCACAGTTAAGTCACTGGACAAATATATTAGCCGGGGAGCCAAGCGGAGTCGCCGCCTGGCGGCGACTGGCTGAAGCGCGCCTATACCCCACCTCACCACTACCGTTCAGCACTACCAAGGCTACGGGGTGTAAGCAAGCTACACGCTTGCTCAGCAGAACATAGTTCCAGATATAATTACCTCACAATTGGCAAGGTTGATGAATTTACCGCTTTGTATGGCGCGCTTTGCGTCAAGTCAACGCGTGATATGTTTACTTATTCTTCACATTGATGTCGGTATTCATTAATTCCATGTATCAGTAACCACCGGTAACTGCGGTTGCAAATCAACATGGCAGTGCTCATGGAGACGCGACCGCCCGCTTCGATCCGAACTTGCGCTTGCTTTTCGCCCACGGCACTGGCAGCAACAAATAAATGGTGAAATAAGCCATGGAATGGGGCCATCTTATGCCTGAGGACAAAAAGACAGGTAGATTTTGTCTTTATTTGCGAGGTAAGCTGTTTGTTTAGCTATGCCCGCTAAGCCTAACGCGCCGAGAATTTGGTAATGGATCTTGGAATTAGCGGAATATAGTCATGAATACATTGCTGTCGAAGCATCAGCACATCAGTTTAAACCAAATACAAAGCGTCAGTGTGTAACTTACGGGTCGCACAGCGCACGATGATGACTTCATAAATTCGAAGTGTGTGTGGGGGGGGGCGGGGGGGGGGGGGGGGGCATCAGCTGCGATGTGTGCAGCCATTTTACAGCGAAAGCTGTCATGAGATAAGACAAAGGGTGGCCGTAGTTGTGCGCAGCCGCCGCCTGGTTTCCGTAACCGCTGTCGCACGAGATAAGAAAAAAGAAACGAAATAAGAAAACCAGCAGATCCCACGCGTTGTGGGACTCGATGTAATGCGATGCAGCCAGCAAGAAGCAAATCATGCTGTACATAACACCGATGTCATGATTTATATGTTAGGACCTGTCATTTATGTTCGTCATATCATCACGTCGCGCAATACCCATCTTGGTGTATATCAAGCTAGCAAACTGGACGCAAGCGCACCATGAGCATGACATGTGAATGGCGTTGTACATGACATGCCAGTCATGATTGTCATGTTATCAGCTGCCACTTATGTTCTTCATACAGACACGTCACGCAATACCCATTCTGGTGTATATCAAGCAAGGGAAACGGCCGCGAGCCCACGCCATGAGCGTGGCATGCAAGTCATGCTGCACATTACATGTCATGTTTTTTTATTACCACTACGGCATTTATGTTTTTCATATATAAACGTCGTGCAAAATTGAAGGACACTTTGTATATCCCAAAGTGTGTTCGGGCGAAAGCTTGTGGCCATTTGATTGACTATGCGGTCTTTTTTTTGTTTTACACTCTCAGTGGGATGGCACACAAGCGGAATGTGCGCGTGTTTCCGTTTTATTGCGATAGCAATTATATGGACACTCTCGGCTGATTTTTGCCATCGCCGTCTGTCGACGCCGTCATTTTCCGGATATGTATATGTATGTGTATATATAAAAAAGGCATAAAGAAAAATAAATCGGTAGAAAAAAAAATTTCAAAACCACCTGAACGGGGATTCGAACCAGCGACCCCTCGCTCCGCAGCCTGCTGCGCTAGCCAACACAGCCACACGCCATTTTTTTTCTCTTACATGGTATTTATTACAAATGAGGTTCATGTATACACATAGCGTCCAAAAAACTTAAGGCTTCCTCCACAAATGTACAATAGGCATTACAAAACAAATTTCCCGCAACACCTTGTTCTAAAAGGGTATTTGAGCAGTGCATTCTATGAACTGTGGATATCAGTCCGGCCGAAACTGTAGTTCTTCATAAAAGTATTTTAGCTGTACAGTCATTTGCACGAAATGTGACCGCGAAGACACCATTGATTCCGCATGCCTGTCTAACATGCGAGTTTTCCATAAACTGTGCATGCCCATTAACAACAGCATGTCGACTGGCATAGCATTGGGTTTAGCATTGGGTTTGGGTGGTACCAGATAACGTATGGTGTGAGAATTTAAATCAAGTTGCTTTTTAAAAGCCCCCTGCAGGACGTCCCAAAAGAGGATGGCGTCCTTACAACTAATGAAAGAATGTTCTATTGTTTCTGGAACTTCACAGAGGCGGCAATTAATTGAGGATACAAAGATACCTTTGGTGCTTAACCAGGTTTTTACAGGCAGTGTTTCTGTGTGCACTTTGTAGAAAAATGTCTTCGTTATTGGTGAAATAGGCATTTTCTTCACACGTACTAGCACGTCATGACCAGACAATCCAGCATATAGTGAGCGGTACAGTGGGGCCGGAAATAACATATCTAATAGATCGTTATACAGATCTTTTCTTGCGCTAGAGAACAAATAATCATTGGAGAATCTTGCTGTGAGAAAGCGCACTGATTCGTATACTTCACGCATGAAACCTTGCAAATAGGGAGGCGATACAATATTAGTAGATACCACTAAATTTGGTAAAACATCGGCTAAATTCACTGCAAGAAAGTTCGAAGCAGCGGATGGGCACAGTCGCGAAAATAGAAAAAAACGTGATACCAGCTGTCTAATAAAGAGGTGAACCAACCCGAGACCACCTGCGCAAACTGGTCTAAAAACATTGTCACGCCTCATTGGTTCATAGGTTGATGACCAAATGAAGGTAGCAAATATTCGGTGAAACTTCTGAATGTAAACCCTGGAACAATAAATTATTTGCAGTACGTAGAATATTTTTGTTGCCAGAAACAGATTGCATGCCTTAGCTCTGCCAAAGATAGAGAGGTTATGCGGAATAAACGTCTGGGCATAACGCTTTAGGGTGGGTACACGTTCTTTCCAGTAATGTGCGCTTGATCTGTATGCATCTAAAGGAACGCCTAGGTATTTTGGTGGCACACAAGACCATTCAATACCCTCGAAATGGGTTGGTTTATAGGTCCATGGGCCAAACCACAGTCCCAAACTTTTTGCAAAGTTCATTCGTGCCCCTGAAATTGTTCCGAATTCCCGGATTGTTGACACCACCGTTTTTATACTGGAAAGATCTGTGCAAAAGAACGCTAGGTCATCCGCATACGCCAATACTTTTACCTCATTCCCATAAACACTGAAACCGTGGACGTTGGTAGATCGAATCACGTTTAAGCACAGTGGCTCCAAGTAAAGAGCAAAAAGCATTGGCGACAACGGACAGCCTTGTTTCACAGATGAGTTAAGGAACACAGGTTTTGACAGCTGACCATTAACAATCAAACGGGTCAAACAATCATTGTAGCATAGTTTTACGCCTTTAAATATAGTGGACCCAACGTTGGCATGTTCGAGAAGAGAAAACAGAAAAGAATGACGAACCCGGTCAAACGCCTTCGCTAAGTCTACTTGTAGCATTGCCAGTTGCTCGTGTGAGTGTGAACAATGTTCCAATACTGTGCGAGCGATGTGTATGTTCGTCTGTATTGAGCGACCTTTTAGACCGCAAGTCTGATGGGCACCAATAAGAATCGACATTGCAAATTGAAGTCTGTTCGAAAGCACTTTGGCAAAAATTTTCTTGCAAGTGAATTTAGCCGATGTTTTACCAAATTTAGTGGTATCTACTAATATTGTATCGCCTCCCTATTTGCAAGGTTTCATGCGTGAAGTATACGAATCAGTGCGCTTTCTCACAAGATTCTCCAATGATTATTTGTTCTCTAGCGCAAGAAAAGATCTGTATAACGATCTATTAGATATGTTATTTCCGGCCCCACTGTACCGCTCACTATATGCTGGATTGTCTGGTCATGACGTGCTAGTACGTGTGAAGAAAATGCCTATTTCACCAATAACGAAGACATTTTTCTACAAAGTGCACACAGAAACACTGCCTGTAAAAACCTGGTTAAGCACCAAAGGTATCTTTGTATCCTCAATTAATTGCCGCCTCTGTGAAGTTCCAGAAACAATAGAACATTGTTTCATTAGTTGTAAGGACGCCATCCTCTTTTGGGACGTCCTGCAGAGGGCTTTTAAAAAGCAACTTGATTTAAATTCTCACACCATACGTTATCTGGTACCGACCCAAACCCAATGCTAAACCCAATGCTATGCCAGTCGACATGCTGTTGTTAATGGGCATGCACAGTTTATGGAAAACTCGCATGTTAGACAGGCATGCGGAATCAATGGTGTCTTCGCGGTCACATTTCGTGCAAATGACTGTACAGCTAAAAGACTTCTATGAAGAACTACAGTTTCGGCCGGACTGGTATCCACAGTTCATAGAATGCACTGCTCAAATACCCTTTTAGAACAAGGTGTTGCGGGAAATTTGTTTTGTAATGCCTATTGTACATTTGTGGAGGAAGCCTTAAGTTTTTTGGACGCTATGTGTATACATGAACCTCATTTGTAATAAATACCATGTAAGAGAAAAAAAAGAGGCATGGCTGTGTGGTAGAACACCTGCTTGCCACGCAGACGACCCGGGTTCGATCCTCACTCGGACCCGAAATTTTTTATTTTATTTTATTTGCATCTTTCTCGATTTTTCGGTCACGGACAAGATGATGATTTTTCGCTCACAGCCAATGACGCCGACGCCGACGCCGGAATTTCTGCGAAACGAGCTCTTTAACGCTATCGCGTTAATAATAATAATAATAATAATAATAATAATAATAATAATAATAATAATAATAATAAGTTTATTTCCCATCAATACGATTAAGCTTGATGGAAGGTGCGAGCCTAAAAGCTAGGAACGCTTCAATGAGTTCTCACACCTTTTACAGCAGGAAGCAGCAAGAAACATCATATATTGTATCTGTGTTCAGAAGCGAGAGAGAGAAAAAATGTTATACCAATGAAGGAAAACAATCAGTGAAGTGCATCTCCAGGGGTTTCATTTTTCGGGATATGCGTTATACAAACCTATGAGGGATGTACGAGACTAAACGTTACATGATGGTACGCAGTTTTAGTCACATGTTGCGTTAGTTGACTTCAGTCGCGGGACCAGTTTCTGTGTGATATGAGTTTTGCGTGATATAAGTCGATGTACGAGATATTTGCCCCATCACTAGTTACGTGTTGTTACGTGATTTAATTCACGTCACCAGTTGTTACGTGATGGCACATGATTTAAGTCCCGTCACTAGACGTTACGCGATATTACGTCATTTTTACTCCCGCGACTACCTTTTATGCGAGTTTTGGTGAGGTTGCAGACTCGTGCGTCATAAATATTGCATGCCGGACATATCGGCGCACGTGTCAAGCGAGTGAAGTAGAAGACGAAAAAAGAAGACGATGCGAGCGTGGGCCGGTTCACAAATTTCTCTTCGCACTTCCGAGCCCAATGAACGAGGTTGAAGAGCTATGCTGTTCATATGGGGTGATGTTTTAGAGTGTACCTATTTCATTGGTCCGAAGCTTTGTTACAAAATATTCAATTCCAATGCGGTTTGCGGCAAGACTTTCAGGAAGTATGAAATTGTAATAGTGTGTCCCCTTCGTTGACGTGCAACGCGTGAAGGAGAAGACTAAATAAGAAATAAGAAAGAAAGCGAAATTCCATACAAGGAGGAATGTCTTGCGCAGATCAAGCGTTATTAAAAACTATGATTGCCATGCGGCACGCACACCAAACGCGACTACTGAAAGTTTGCAAAGGTTATAAGTCATTTACCTTGCAGCAGCTGTTGAAATGATCGCCCAGAACGTCAAATTCTTCGGAGTTCAGCAGTATTCAGTTCCTCTTGTATAGAATTCCACGCAATGCCGGGATTTTCTTTATTTCTTATCAATTCTTTGTTCTGCATTGCACATCAAAAAACGGCGGCCCACTGAATGGTCATGCTTCCTCAATCTTTTGCCGCAAAACGCATTAGAGTGGGAGCATTTGTAACAAAACTACAGCACAGTCAAATAGGTCAGTTCTGAAAGAATCACTCTGCATTTCACCATAAAATACTTATTGGTGAAAATTTCAAATGAACAGCAGAGCATTTTTACTGTAAGGCTGATAGCAGGTTTCTGCAAAGCGGTGCTGGTTTCTGAAAGTGCCTAATTTATATAAAAACTCGTGGTCACATACTGGTGCCCAGTGAGCTGCCAAGGCAACCGGTCGGCCCGATGAAAGGAGCCTAAACAAAAGACACAGAAAAAGACGCTGACAGCGATCACCTGACTGCGCGCAGAACACAATAGGAAAATGGTTTTATCAGCATCCGCCTTGGGTCTTGGGGTGGATACTTCTTTCTAATTTCTTTAGTCCGACGAACCAGGTGAAGGAAAACGCGACAACCTTTGCACCGTTTGAGATAATTCCACCGTGCTGCCGGCTCTTATCTCTTCAGTAATTACCCTGCCTTCGTCTCCGGCGGACTTACGTCTAAACAATACTGCTTGTTGTTGGCAAGCACGACGTTCGTCCAGTTCTGGCACCTTAGTGGGCGCGGAGGCTTTCATTCTACAGCGAAACTGTCTTTGTCTATCCAGTGCTGTAGTAGTAGTCGGCGTCCGCTGAAAACGCCTGCTGGGTCCATTGGCTGAGATGGCAGGTCCCGTGATCTCGCTTTGACCAATCAGCCGTTAGAGCGAGCATCTGAAATCTAGCAGTGGATTCAGGGCATCACGTGACCTCACGCACTTCCCTAACCACACGTGATCTCGCCAGCCATTCGTATAGGTTGGCGCCCATAGACGTCGCCGTGCCTAAGACGCAGTGTTGCAAGCTCGGAAGCGGAGATTCCGCCGGAGAACAGGAGCCAGCGTAGAGCCGATGACTCCGATCTGCGAGCTGGCTAAGCCCAGGCAACACAGCAACGAGTGGTTGCCGCCACTAGCGAGGCCAGTAAGAGCCACTGCAAGGAATGCCGCAAGGGGGTTCATCGTGCGTAAACAGCTTGGCTGTACGACCATCTGGACGGAGTGAATGGAATGGAATAGAACTTTATTTCGGTTCTGCGGTGCGCAAACTCGCACGTAGCGTGCGGATGGGCCGTAGATATTTTTATTAAATGCGAAGCATTTCTTTGCGTACTGCAGACAATTTGAGAGTTTCTATCTATCTATCTATCTATCTATCTATCTATCTATCTATCTATCTATCTATCTATCTATCTATCTATCTATCTATCTATCTATCTATCTATCTATCTATCTATCTATCTATCTATCTATCTATCTATCTATCTATCTATCTATCCGCCTACGTCTGGGTGCTCTCGTAATCACCTCCTTAACTTGGGATAGACCAAGATTAGTGTGGGAGAGCGCGCCGTTTGCGGATATGCGCCACAGGTGTTTGACAGTTTATATTTGCCTATGAACGCCGAAATTGGTGCTTTAAATGCAAGACCGACATCGGCAGCGTTGACTCGACGAATTCAAAGAATATATGTTATGGTCCCAGCAGGAATGGAACCTAAGCATTCTGCGTGGCCTTCAAGTTTACTACCACAGAATCACGCCAGGTCGCGGAACTCCTTTGGAAAAAGACTTTATGCAGGCGTAATGATGGTGAAACGTCAATTGTGGTTGCAGGGCTGTCCATCTAATTTTACAAACATTACATATGTAATGCTGATACAGGCGTCCCGTCGGGTTCGCCTCAATTGTAGTTTAGCGTCATCCAATGAAGTTTGTCTAAGTAGCACTATCCAGGGCTACCATCCTCGCAAACACAAGCGCTACATTTCAGCTTACCGCTTGTGGTGTTTTTAATACCCATGTTGCTCTTGCCATCGTTACACAACTGTAAACAACTGGTTACAGAAAACATATGTGACAGTTCAACATGCATGCCTATGCGTATAATATTTGTACATATGTTTGGCGTCATTGCGTAACGTTTCCCTCAACAAACAAAATTCACACCACCGTGACCTTCCCTCCGCATGCTTCGCCTGACATTGACTCCCATAGTACGTGGGATCTGCCGATTTTTAGATGCGAAGCATCTTATGCTCGGGGCTTTGTCCGTCCCTCCCGCGTCCCCCCGTCCCCCCGTCCGGCGTCCCGCGTCCGGCGTCCTGCGTCCGGCCACTTTCATGAAGTAGGGAAGCACCCATTATGCGAACCAGAACACTGTAGTAATATGAAGGCCGTCAACCACTACTACAGTCATCAGAGTCATGGCCGAGAGCACAGAGAGGCTGCTTAGCAATGGCTAGGCAGGTGGTGTCTGTCGCCCAGGTTGACCCCATTCCTTGATCTTGGTTGCATGTGTTTGGAGGGGGGCTTAGTCCGTCCCTCCTTCCCGCGTCCCACACCACCACAGCGTATGCGCGTCCCCTTCCCCCTCTCTCTCCTATGCTCACCCCCCTCTCTCCTCTAGGAATCCTCTACTCTACGGAGCGGCCCCCCGCGTCCCACACCCCCGACAGCGTATGCGCGTCCCCTCTCCTACGCTCACCCCCCTTTCTCTACACTAGGAATCATCTACTCTACGGAGCGGCGCCCGCGTCCCACATCCCCACAGCGCATGCGCGTCCTCTCCCCCTCCCTCCTCTAGGAATCCTCTACTCTACGGAGCGGCTCCCGAGTCCCACACCTCCACAGTGCATGCACGTCCCCTCTCTCTCCTCTCCTACGGTCCCCCCCCGTCCTCTCCTCTAGGAATCCTCTAGGGAGCGGCGTGCTCGACAGGTGATGTGACAGCTGCATACTACGCTGGGGGGCGCCACGGTAGTTCCGCGGTATGAAAATGACGGAGCGCGCACGCCTCATTCTCTCTCCTGTGCAGCGCCGCGATGAGCGCCCGGACCGCTGCGGTGAAATGAGAGCGGCGACGTTCCTCCCGCTCAATCTAATTATCTCCCCGCTGCTTCGCATCCACACATGGTTCCCTTTAGCGGGAGATGGGGAATTTTTTTTACCACTGCGCAATATAATTTCTACCTCCACATAAGTGCGTGAGTGTTAGCAGTGGTCTTAAAGCATGCAGTCCATGCTGCGATAGGATTTCCCGAAACATGTACTTGCGTGGCGCATGGTTGGGTGGTTATACGTTAACAAGTAAACTTATCCAGAACACGCCACATCCTGTGAAAACATGACAAGCTGGCTGTAGCCGACGTGGTGGCTTCGCGCTTATGGCACTGGGCTGCTAACGCTAAGGGACACGGGTTCGATCTCGGCCTTGGCGGTCCAAATTCAACGGAGGCGAAATGCTAAAAATCCGTATACCATGCGAATTCAGTGCACATCGAAAAAACCCAGATGGTCGAAATTATCCGGAGCCCTTCCGTAAGGCGTGTTTCATACCCTGAGCTGTTTTTCGACAATACATTCCACAAAACAATCAACCACCAGACCAACCTGGTTTAGGCAGGGTGCTTAGGCAAGCCACAAGCTTGCGCAGCAAAACACAGTTCTGCCTCGCATTCGGCAGGGTTAAATAGTTGGCAGGTCTGGGAATCAAGGCGAAACCTATAGATTGTAGACGTACAGTAGGTAGCTCATAATTTGTGGGTTTGGGGGTTCCTTTTAGTTTACAAAGACCATGTGACGCATTTCGAAAGGCACTGCGTTCAGTGTTATAACTATGAAAAAAAAACATGAAAAAACTGCAGGTATTCGTCGTTACGACGCAGGTATAAAGAGTATAACATGCTGCAGCATAGCTTCCCAACATTCGTGTGCTTGAATACACGCCGAATTTTTTATTAGGGAAGAAAAACATGCCTCAAGGCAATATATCGCGCGCATACTCATAAAGTATCATCCCGTAATCTAAGAATGAAGCACTCCCAAGCGCTCGCGGTCCTTTATTTCGTTTTCAAGCGCGACCTTATTACAGCATTTACGTCCACAATGTTATCCTCGCAGTAGGCTTCCCTATCAGCGTGCCACCGCACCTCTCCCAGAATTGACATGTGGTTATCGAGCCACTTGAAGCCAGCAGGACGGCGAGGTGTCAGAACGAAAACGAGGAGAAAAAAATAGCCGTCGTGTATCTTCAGCGGTGAGAAGGTCACCTGTGGTCCTCGAGATGGCATCGGGCGGACGAGTGCCGACATGAAAGAGGAAGAGCATGGCGACGATGATCGGGAAATCGTCTAAGGCGCGAAGCTTTGAATACTTCTCAAGCATTCCCGTGTTGGGATGCTTTGCTCTAAGGAATCGTTTTGTGACTAGAGCTAGGCGCCATTTCTCCGAAGCTTACACTAAATTATAAAAGAAACCTGAAGTTTTCAGTCTGTTTGCTTGATTAGCCATATTTTTTGTTATACCTCTTTTGCTTTCAAGTCATGAATGCCAGCAGATGTTCAATTTATTGAAGTAAGAAACATGCAGTACACGCAGCTAAGTTTTCCCAACACAGACACACAGAGATCTTTTTTTATCGTTGGTCATCTCGCGCCTATCATTACGATGTATACACTCTTCACTGTTGTAAAGAAAACTGGGCAGCAGCTATTACATTGGCATTTAAAAAATATTGACACTTAGGTCTTAAGCTAGCGCTTTTCTGGTGCGAATGGTTATTTCGGAATTTTGTTGCAGCATTAGGGCTCGGTCAGTACTTGGGAGGGAGATGGTTGATAACTTTGAGAATATTTATTAGTTCATTAAACAAATTTGGGGAGGACACCAGTGCTATAATGTGCTTCCCGATAGCATTCCAGCAATTTGCATGGCATTCCGAGAAATATTTATGTGCTCTGCATAAAAGACTTATTCATAAAAAAAATTCGGCAGATCCCACGTACCTTGGGAATGGATGTTAGCGAAGCATGTGAAAGGAAGGTGACCGTGGTGTAATTTTTTGATTGAGCCAAACGTAACAAAATGACGCTAAAGAGATATGTGCAACTGTTGTACGCACCGACATATGTTGATCATTAGCATATCTTTTATATAACCACTTGATTAGAGTGGCGTAACGATATCAACAACAACATGGGTATATTACTAACACCGAGAAGCAGGTAAGCTGATGTGTAGCGATTGTACTTGCGAGGAAGGTATCCCTGGATAGTGCTACGTAGACCAACTTCGGTGGATGGTGCTTAACTAGAATTGACGTTAACCCGACGTGACGCCCATGGGCGTCAGCAGAGGGTTACAAAAGGGGCAACTTCCTCCTTCATGCCACATCAGCACTCCCCCCCCCCCCCCCCCCCCTCCCCCCCCCCCCCCCCCCCCAATTAAGTTTTTCTTAAAGCTCTCGAATTTAAATTACCAATGTCTGTTCACCCCGTTCCTAGATATTGCCGCATGGTTTATGGGTATGAGATCCGCGTGTAGAAGAAGACAACGAAGATCTGCTCGAACCGCTTGGCTAGTCGACCCAACGAGCCTAATAAAGCAAGGTTGTCGTCAGAAACGTGACAAGATTGGTGGAGGAGCTGGGTACAAGGACTCACGACTCACCCCATGCACAAGACCCCGCCCAGTAGCCGGAACACAAGCCCTGTGCCCGTGAACACCCCAGTTCACAGAGCAAGCCGCCGCCAACGAGGCCTACCGCCAGAGACATCGGCACAGCCTACTGACACAGCGACTATGACTTCCTCACAAGCTGCCATGCAGGCTCCTAGCCCTTCTACGCCGATCTACTGCACCGTTCAGAACCCCCTGATGCCTAGTCCCTTTCACGGAGAGCAGTATGAAGATGTTGATGACTGGCTGAGTGAGTTTGAACGTGTCGCAGCGATCAATTACTGGGATGACGCCGCAAAGCTCCGGAACGTGTACTCTTGCTTAAAGGACGGCGCCAAAACGTGGTTTCTGAATAGAGATGATGTCTTGTCATCCTGGCGTGAGTTCCAGCACCGCCTTCTGGAGACCTACAGGAGCCCCGACCGCCGCGAACGGGCTGAGCGTGCGCTGCAATCACGCATCCAGATGCCGAATGAGACCGTCACGATGTACGTGGAGGACATGACACGGCTTTTCAAGCGTGCGGATCCTGCTATGGCAGAAGAAAAAAGCTGCGCCACCTTATGCGTGGTGTAAAGGAACAACTCTTTGCTGGTTTGGTGCGCAGTCCTCCCAAGACTGTAGCCGAGTTCCTTACTGAAGCGGCAACGATGGAGCGAGTACTGCACCAGCGGTCGGCCCTGTTTGACCGTCAAGTGAATGCCGCATCAGCTGCCGAATATTCCGCCAACTTTGGGAGCAAGAGCGCCGAATGGATTCGCGAAATCGTCCGCTCTGTCGTCCGTGAAGAAATGGAGAAGTTGTACGGGGTCAGACAAACCGAGATCGGTTCCATCACCAGTGTCATCCGTGACGAGGTCCAGCAGGCGCTACACACCCATCGTTTTCAACCGATGTCTGTCGATGCGGAAACGGCTACTGTGTCTACCGATAGTCGACGCCGTACGTACGCGGAAGCCTTGCAAGCTGCCACGCCTCTTTCTAGCCCAGCAATCCCGATCCAGACAATGCCGCACGTCCCGATCCAGACAATGATGCCGCCAGTCGCGATTCAGTCAGCAAACGCTGGTTTGGACTTCGATGGTCGCCGAGCACCCATGCGCAAGTCTGACCTCTGGCGTACGTCGGACAGACGACCCCTCTGCTACCATTGCGGTGAGGCCGGTCACATCTACCGCGAATGTCCATACCGAGAACTTGGACTGCGCGGCTTCTCCATGAATTCGCCTCGTCCCCAAGTTGGCCAGAGGCCCAGGGAAATAGAAGATTATCTTGCCCAGCAGCGTCTACCCTTTACACGGCATCAACCACGGTCACCATCTCCGCGGAGGCCCGGAGCCAATAGGCCACGTTTCGAGGCGACGGCACGGGGGGCACTCCCCAAGCCCTCCTCGGGAAAACTGAAGGCAGCGGCCTTCGGGGGCGAGGTCGCTGGGACTAAAAGTGCGGAAGACCTCCCATCGACGCTTGCACGGAACGCCGACGACATGTCATCAGAATATGAGTGCAGTGCCGGAGAAACGCCGAAAACTACACCTGAACACAGTGACCGAGTGTCACTCGACATACCTGTGCTGATTGACGGTCTTCAGGTCAGTGCCTTAGTGGACACTGGTGCAGACTATTCGATTATCAGCGAAAAACTAGCAACAGATCTCAAGAAAGTGATGACACCATGGAATGGAACGCGTATTCGAACAGCTGGAGGACACGTTGTTACACCGCTGGGTCGCTGTACGGCAAGAGTGAAAATTCGTGCGTCAACGTTTGTGGTCACCTGCCTCGTTCTTCGCGACTGTTCTCGTCAACTCATCCTCGGCATGGACTTCCTTCGAGAATACGGTGCGATCATAAATCTCCGCGAGCGCATCGTGACCTTCTCGACTCAACACGCAACAGATGAGGACGCTGATAACTGTCGTAGACCTGCGTTGCGTGTTGCTGATGACAGTGTGACGCTGCCGCCTCGAGCGACCGTTTCCATGGAAGTCACTTGCGAAGACCTCCGAGACGCTGAAGTGGTCGCCGAAAGCAACTTATCACTTCTGCTGCTCCAAGGTGTATGCGCAGCCCGGAGTGTTCTGCGTGTCCGTGACGGACGGTCACAGATCCTGGTGACGAATTTCAACTACGAGCACCGGCATCTTTTTCGCGGGACCACCGTAGCCTATGGAGACCCTGTTGCCGACGTCACGGAGTGCTTCGCATCCGAGGAAATTAGTGATGGTGAGAGATTTCTTGACCACATCGACGTTAATTCGACGCTGTCAGATGAGAGGAAGGCTGCACTTCATGACCTTTTAAGGGAATTTCAATCTTGCTTCGCCTCCTCTTCTAAAGTCCGTCAAACACCCCTCACGAAGCACCGAATTATTACAGACGATGACGTTCGCCCTATCCAGCAGCAGCCTTACCGCGTTTCTGCCAAAGAACGTGAGGCTATTCAGACGCAGGTAAAAGAGATGCTCGACGATGGGGTTATTCAACCATCCAGCAGCCCGTGGTCTTCGCCAGTCGTCCTAGTGAAGAAGAAAGACGGAACGCTACGATTCTGTATTGACTACAGGAAGCTAAATAGCGTCACAAAAAAAGACGTTTACCCGCTTCCACGGGTCGACGACTCCCTCGATAGGTTACGACATGCGAAGTATTTTTCGTCCATCGATCTAAAGAGTGGCTATTGGCAGATCGAGGTGGATGAACGAGACAGAGAAAAAACAGCGTTTGTAACTCCAGACGGACTTTATGAATTCCGCGTTCTTCCTTTCGGTCTCTGTTCTGCCCCAGCCACTTTCCAGAGGATGATGGATACCGTTCTCGCTGGCTTGAAGTGGCAAAGCTGCCTTGTTTACCTCGATGATGTGGTCATCTTCTCCGAGAGCTTCGAAGAACATCTGAAGCGCCTAAGAACGGTTCTGGAAGCCATTCGCTCAGCTGAACTCACGCTGAAACCCCAAAAATGCCATTTCGGCTATAAAGAGCTGAAATTTCTGGGACATGTCGTGAGTGCGGATGGAGTTAGACCCTGATCCAGAAAAAACTGCTGCTGTCGCCGCCTTCCCTATACCATCAGACAAAAGAGCAGTACGCCGTTTCCTTGGCTTGTGCGCCTATTATCGCCGATTCATTGCCAACTTCTCGAAGATAGCCGAACCGCTCACGCGACTCACCCGAGATGACGTGCCCTTTACCTGGACCATAGAGCAAGATACGGCGTTCACAGAGCTTCGGCAGAGAATGCAAACAGCCCCTGTTCTTGCCCATTTTGATGAGGACGCTGCTACAGAAGTCCACACAGATGCCAGCAACGTCGGACTTGGCGCTGTCCTTGTACAAAGACACGGTGGCGTTGAGCATGTGATAGCTTACGCCAGTCGTACACTCTCTCGAGCCGAGGTAAACTACTCTACTTCTGAGAAAGAATGCCTCGCAGTCGTATGGGCGACGACAAAATTCCGGCCTTACCTCTACGGTCGTCCCTTCAAAGTGGTGACTGATCACCACTCGCTGTGCTGGCTGGCCAATCTCAGAGATCCGTCTGGCCGTCTCGCTCGGTGGAGTTTGCGCTTGCAAGAGTTCGACATCACGATTGTGTATAGGTCGGGGCGCAAACACGAAGATGCCGACGCGCTTTCTCGAGCACCTGTGGGACACCCTGTCATGGACTTAGATGATGAAGATGGCTTTCTAGGAGTAGTTAGTGATTCCGACTTCATGTCAAGACAGCGGGCAGACCAAGAATTACGCCCAGTTATTGATTTCCTAGAAGGCCGAAACTCCCAGGTTCCTCGGCACATTGCTCGCGAGCTGTCCTCTTTTTGTCTGAGAAGAGGCATCCTTCACAAGAAAAGCGCTCGTGGTAGCGACAAAGCCTTTCTACTCGTCGTCCCTACCGATATGCGCGATGACATCCTTCTTGCGTGCCACGATGAACCAACGTCAGGACACTTGGGCTACTCGCGGACTCTCGCCAGAGTACGCCAGCAGTATTACTGGCCACGGCTATCGTCTAACGTGCATCGCTATGTGAAAGG
The DNA here is from genome assembly GCA_030522465.1 of Rhipicephalus appendiculatus. Taxonomy (NCBI): domain Eukaryota; kingdom Metazoa; phylum Arthropoda; class Arachnida; order Ixodida; family Ixodidae; genus Rhipicephalus; species Rhipicephalus appendiculatus. The sequence continues at coordinate 16,790 of JALIZH010019825.1, read as the reverse complement.
CTGCCGCGAGTGCCAGCGCCGCAAGACGCCGCCTGTGAAACCAGCGGGTCTACTCCAACCGATTGTACCACCGAGGGCACCGTTCGATCTCGTGGGAATGGACCTTCTCGGACCTTTCCCTTTGTCATCCTCCGGGAAACAAATGGATCATAGTTGCCACAGACTACCTGACTCGTTATGCCGAGACAAAAGCGTTACCCCGCGGCACGGCTTCTGAAGTCGCGAAGTTCTTCGTGCACCACATCGTCCTGCGGCATGGTGCTCCGTCATGTGTGATCACGGACAGAGGGACGTCATTTACCGCACAAATGATGGAGGACATCTTCAAACTTAGCTGCACAAGTCATCGAAAAACGACAGCTTACCATCCCCAAACGAATGGACTGACAGAGAGACTCAATAAGACCATAGCAGACATGCTGTCAATGTATGTGGACGTACACCACAAAACCTGGGACGAGATTCTTCCATATGTCACGTTTGCGTACAATACGGCAACGCAAGAAACAACGCGATTTCCGCCTTTCCGCCTTGTTTACGGACGCAACGTGCAAACCATGCTCGATGCTATGCTTCCGTGCGATATTAGCGATGAACTTGTTCCAGACGCCGAGCAATACACTCAGTACGCCGAAGAAGCTCGGCAACTGGCTCGCATTAACATCAGTCACCAACAAGATGCAGATGCACGGCGTTACAACCTCCGCCGTCGAAACGTCGTTTACCACCCTGGCGACCGAGTGTGGGTGTGGACCCCTGTCCGACGACCAGGATTATCGGAAAAACTTCTGAACCGTTATTTCGGACCGTACAAGGTTCTGAGACGTATCAGTGACCTTACCTACGAGGTATTTCCGGACGGCGCAGTGTCTTCTCGTCGGCAGCTAAGGCCCGAAACCGTGCACATCGTACGGCTCAAGCCGTACTTTACACAGTAACCCTTGTGCTTTGGCGTTTACTAGTGTCACCATCGGCAGGTGACTCTGTTGTTTTGTTCTCCTGGGTTTTGGTGTATTTACCTGTGTACTCCGGTCGCAAGTGTAGGCGCACCTTTCTTATTTGCCCACACGGGTACTGGTACTCAGACTCTCCGGTTCTGTGCGTCTGCATGTGTTTAATCGTTTTTTTTTTTCTTTTTTTTTTAAAGCATCGAGTCGATGCTTTCAAAGGGGGGGACTAATGCCGCATGGTTTATGGGTATGAGATCCGCGTGTAGAAGAAGACAACGAAGATCTGCTCGAACCGCTTGGCTAGTCGACCCAACGAGCCTAATAAAGCAAGGTTGTCGTCAGAAACGTGACAATATAAACTGTCAAACACCTGTGGCGCATACCCGCATACCGTGGCCCGTGGTATCCAGGCATGTGCCACACGTGTCTGGAGGAAAGGGTATGACGACGTACGCGATGGGATTTTCACGCTGTCCGTGTTGTGACCGGGCACACATATTTATCAAACCCTCTTACCTTCCCGTATTCATTTTGATCTACGCCAAGCTAAAGAGGTGATTACGAGAGCATCAATACGTAGACGGCTAGATAGATAGATAGATAGATAGATAGATAGATAGATAGATAGATAGATAGATAGATAGATAGATAGATAGATAGATAGATAGATAGATAGATAGATAGATAGATAGATAGATAGATAGATAGATAGATAGATAGATAGATAGATAGATAGATAGATAGATAGATAGATAGAAACGCTCAAAGTGCCTGCAGTGCCCGAAAAATGCTTCCCATTGTGCTGAAAAGGAAAGCATATTTACAGTAGGGCCGATAACAGGTCTGATACATGTTAATGCCTCATGAGCTCGTAAGGCCGCCGGCCAACCCTATGAAGGCCGCCTAGAAGAATGACAGAGAAAAGGCGCTGACAATGACCACCTGCCCTTGTGGATAACACAATAGGAAAATTGTTTCTTTTATCAGTATATGCCCTGAGTCTTGGGGCCCGGTGACGACGACGTGCACGAAAACCCGTGGCGAAAGAAAAGGCGACAACATCTGAACTAATTGCGATAAAATCACCGTGCCTGTCACTTTTATCACTTCAGTAATTACACTGCCTTCGGCTGCGGCAGACAAGTGTCGAAACAATACAGCTTAATGGGGAATGGATCCGCGCGAGAACATAGGAAAAGAATGGGACAGAGTAGAAACTAGCGCTCATTTCTACTCTGTCTCATTCTTTTCCTATGTTCTCGCACTGTTACATTCATCATCATGCACCCAGACCAACTAGCCCAAGCTTCTACACTTGTAATACTGCTTGTTGTTGGCAGGTACGACGTTTGTCCAGTTCTGGCACCGTCGTTGGTGCGGAGGGTTTTTGTTTACAGCGCGGCGATCTTAGTCTATCCTGTGTCGTAGTAGTAATATTAATCGGTGTCCGCAGAGAACTCCTTGCGCGGGTCCATTGGCTGAGCCAGAAGCTCACGTGATCCCGCTGTTATTTTTCTTTTTTTATTAACCGCGTTTGTGCTGATGGTTAATGCTGATGTATGGCTCAAGCTACTCCTCTTCTCTTAGATATTCATTTGCGCCATGAAGTTGTAAGTAACATTGAACAAAAAATATTGACAATTCTGTTTACGCTAGCGCTGTTATGGCACGAATGGTAAGTTAGCAATTGTAGGTTTCGGTTTCAGAATATTATTTCCGATTTCAAAACATGTGGGTGTTGACCCCGTTATCAAGCGTGCATCGCGACAGCATTCCGACAATTTACATGACATTCCAATAAAAAAAAAATTCCCCATCTACCGCTAAAGGGAACAATGTGTGGATGAGAAGCAGCGGGGAGATAATTAGCTTGAGCGGGAGGAACGTCGCCGCTCTCATTTCACGGCAGCGGTCCGGGCGCTCATCGCGGCGCTGCACAGGAGAGAGAATGAGACACGCGCGCTCCGTCATTTTCATACCGTGAAACTATTGTGGCGCCCCCCAGCGGAGTATGCAGCTGTCGCACCCCTTGTCGTGCGCGCCGCTCCGTAGAGGATTCCTAGAGGAGAAAACGGGGGGGGGGGGGGGGGGCGTAGGGGAGGAGAGAGAGGGGGGAGGGACGCGCATGCGCTGTGGGGGGTGTCGGACGCGGGAAGAGGGACAGCTGTGTCACAAATGTCATATGTATTGTGAAAACGAGACAAGCAGAAAGCACAATCATAATAGTTAATCACAATGCGAATGATAATTTCAACAAAGCATGCCAGTGGTAGATGGTACAGTATAAGATGCAAAGGAAGCGCAAAAAAGAAAACATGGTTTGCAATTGGGATACGGTACAAATCATGGTAATTACGAGATGTAGGCACAATACTTTTAAGACTTAGAGATAGAAAAAATTCAATCGTTTTTGTTGCAGAAAAGAACGTATCAGTACAAGAAATTCCTATAATTGTGGAAGGAAGTCGATTTCACTGACTGATAGTTCTCGGAAGAGTTGCTAAAGGACGATGTACTGCATTTATATTCTCTTATCTTGTGTTCGTGATCTCTGCGTGCTGATGTGTAGTGAGGCCAGTCAATGTATACGTCACAGGAAATACGACTATGAAAATAGTATATTCTGTGTAATAGCTTCAGTAGAAATGAGGTTCTTCGATGCTGCAGAGATTTCCATTTTCATATCGCCTTCCGAGTTCAACTGTATGCAGTTCCTCTTGTACAGAATTTCGCGGAATGTCAGGATTTTCGTTATTTCTTATCTATTCTCTTTTCAGCATTGCACATAAAAAACAAGACGGCCCACGAAATTTTCGTCCCTCCAGAATCTCTTGCGGCAAACAGCATTAAATAGAGTAATTTGTAAGAAAACTACAGCACAATGAAATAGGTAAGGTCCGAAACAATCTTTTTATATTTATCTGCTCTACATAAAAGACTGATTCATAAAAGACTCAGTGGAGCCGCAGAGCATGTTTACAGTTTCCAGAGTGCCTAATAGCAGTCTTCTGCTAGGCGGCTCTTGAAAATGTGTAATTTTTAAAAACTAGTGTTCACATGTTAGAGTCCAGTGAGCTCCCATGGCAAGCGCCCTGCCCGATGAAGGAGGCCTATACAAAAGTCAAAGAAAAAGACGCTGACATCGATCACCTGACTTCGTGGAGAACACAATAGGAAAGCGGTTTTTTTTTATCAGCATCCGCCCTGAGTCATGGCACCCAACAACGATGACGTGCCCGAAGACCCAGGGCGAAGGAAAAGGTGAGCACCTTTGAACCGATTACGATAATGACACCGTGCCTGCGGCTCTTATCTCTCCACTAATTACACTGCCTCCCGCTGCGGCGGACGAGAGTCGAAGCAATACTGTTTTTTCTTGACAAGCACGACGTTATCCCAGCTCTTGCACCTTAGTGGCCGCGGAAGACTTCTTTTTTAGAGCGCAACTATCTTAGTCGATTCTGTGCCGTAATAGTAGTAGTAGTCGACGTCCGCAGAAAACTGCTAGCGGGTGCATTCCTAGAGCCGGCAGGTCACGTTATCCCACTTTCGCCAATGAGGTGCGAGCGCGCGCATCTCAAATCTATCGACGGGTTCACTGGATGACGCGATCTCACCCACTTTCCAAACCACACGTGGTCTCACTAGGCAACCGTATAGACTCGCGCATAGATGTCGCCGTGCCGAAGACGCAGAGTTGCAAGCTCGCGAAGCAGAGAACAGGAGCCAGTGTAGAGATGGCGACTCCGTACTGTGAGTTCACTGAGCGCAGGCAACACCGCAGAGAAGGGTTGAGGGCAGCACTGTTGAGGTCAGCAAAGATCACTGCAAAGAATGCCGCACCATCGTGTATAAACAGCTTGGCTGTACGACCATCCTGCCGGAGTGGATGGAATGGAATGGAAGTACTTTATTTAGGTCCTTCGGCGCGTGAACTAGCCCGTAGGGGGGTGCATGGGCCGTAGATATTTTATTTTAGAAGTGGTAGCAGGGGGCGTATGGGGCATGCAATTCATGCTACCATAGGGTTTCCCGAAACATATGCTTCGGTGGCCGTACTTTTATAATTAAAAGTAAATACGTATCCGTGACACACCGCATAAAGTGGAAGCATTGCTCGCTCACCGGAGCTGTATTCCATCAGGCAAGCTGCTTGTAGCCGCCGCGTTGGCTTCGGATTTATGGTGCTCGGCTGCTTTAATGCCTAGTTCACACTGGAGAATCCGCTGTCTACAGCGAGCGGAATTCTCCTGTCGCCGAAACACAGCCTCGTTCGCACTGCACGGAGCCCCGCGCCGCCGCATCGACATGGTGCGCCATCTGCCGACTAAAGGGTAAACCACGGTGAATGGTGAATGTAGAGCGGAAATAACCGATAAGACACAGCGCCGCTGTATTGTGTTCGTATCTTTTTTGTCTCACATAAGTTGGTTGCCCTATGCAATCTACATAGATCAACCCGCAAACCACAGCACCCTCCACCTTCTCCTCCTTTGTTAACGCAACTAAAAGGCTCAGCAAGTTCTTTGCATGAACAACGTGATATTTTACTAAAGCTGGTACCATGTGCTGAGATGATTTTTTTTTATTGCGAAGGCATTTCTAATCGGAGCTGCAGGTACTTTGAACGTTTCTATCTATCTATCTATCTATCTATCTATCTATCTATCTATCTATCTATCTATCTATCTATCTATCTATCTATCTATCTATCTATCTATCTATCTATCTATCTATCTATCGAGCCAGCCTACGTCAGGGCGGTCTCGTGGTCACCTCTTGGCGTAGACCAAAACTGGTATGGGAGGGTAAGGGAGTTTCAGGTATATGACTATCTGGTCCCGACATGAACTAACATGAAAATCTTGTAGCGTACCTCGTCAAATCTTTACCTTCCGACACGGGTGGCAAATACCCGTATACCACGAGCCGCGGTACGCGGGTATGTGCCACCGGTGATTGACAGTTTATATCTACCCCGGAACGGCGAGGACTGTATTAGTAACTTAAATGTGAGAGAGTTAAGAGAAACTGACATCGGCAGCGTAGACATGACGAAGGCAAAGATGAACAAATCAGATCTCATCAGGAATCGAACGGAAGAGGTCTGCGTGGCAATCAGGTATGCTACCACACAGCCATGCTAGGTCTTGAAACATCTTTCGTAAGGTCAATGCCACTTCAATTGTTTTGGTTGCGGAGCTGGCTATCTAATTTTATACAAAAATCAATAAACATTACGTATGTAAAGCTATCACAAAGAGGTCATGCCGGGTTAACGTCAATTGTGATTGCAATGTTCACTCCACTTTAATAGCAGTCTAATAAACATTAATAACATTACATTTGTAATCCTGTGATTCAGCAAGCTAAATTCACGCGTTGCTCGTCCCCTGGGGGGAATACGCTAACGAAAGTTGCGCATTATATTCACAACGTCACACTATAAGCGCTCTTCGTTTCAATAATACTGACGTCCGTGCTCTAACAAAAGTGCTGACGTTATGTCAGACCATAAGTTACCCAGTGTAGTCAGAATCGACGCCAGTGTTGTGGACGTTCCTGTTAGGTCCACAATGTACACGCAACTACTGCACTTAACGTCGAGCTACCTCGTAACACTTGCCTCAAAGCCAGAAAAATTCAGCAAATGCTTCAGCATTACGCTTCGCGTAACCAACATCGCGGAGTAATACACGAACGACATTTCAGCCTACCACTGTTCCTGCTGGTAGGGTGGTGGCGTGCACGGTAGTAGTGGCGTCGTTACGCATCTATGAACAACCAGTTCTTACATTTGCATGTTTTGTAGATACGTGAATGCGTATAGAATTTCCCCATATGTTTATTGATTACTACATCGATCCGCCTCGTAACGTTATACTCATTTTAAAAGTGCCGCATATCAAACTTTTTGATGCATGCTTCGCATATCATCCCTTCCCAAGGTACATGGGATCTGCGAATTTTCTTCATTAGATGATGAAAAATGTTTGAACGGGGCGTTAATAATAATATTATAGGGGGTTTTACGTCCCAAAAACCACGATATTATAATGAGAGACGCCGTAGTGGAGGGCTCCGGAAATTTCAACCATCTGGTGTTCTTTAACGTGCACTGACATCGCACAGTACACGGGCCTCTAACATTTTGCCTCCATCGAAATGTGACCGCCGCGGCCGAGATCGAACCCCCCGATCTTCGGGTCAGCAGCCGAGCACCGTAGCCACTGTTCCACCGTGACGGACTGAACAGGGCGTTTCTGGGAAGTCAACGTTTGGACAAGTGGTCTCGCTTTCCCCAAGGCAGCCACTGTTGCTACCTTGAAGGAGACAGGACCAGTTGTCGAGACGTTGGCTCCAGTGACACCACCGCCTGTTCTAGAACACGATTCGCTTCAAGGCACAATCTTCTCTTGAACTTCTGCCTTGTTTTGATTCTCATGACGTCGTAAGACGTGCACACAATGTGCAACGTAGGTCACACAGTACGTCAGCATACTTCTTCACGGTATCCCAAGCTCGGCGTAGCCAACTGGAGATATCTTCTTATTAACCTGCCCTTCTGCCCTATACCTTTCTCTCTCTCTTTCTACAGCATCAAGTAGAGAAGCAAGATGATACCATCGTAGTACAAGCTGACACTGGGGTTACATATAAATGTTTGCCGAGTTTCGAATTTCATGGTAATTACGGAAAGAAAAGTGGTGCTACTACCTGCAGGCCATAATGAAGCATGGATCAGGGCCACAGGGAAGGGAGTATGGAAACAAAGGAAAGTCACAGTGTCGCCGCAAGGGCAACGCAATAAATGGATAGGAACAAATTAGAATGCCACACGATGAACAGGAAGCAACTCGATACTTGCGGAGCGTCACTCAACCGCAAAGGACGCACGAAAAGAACACACACAGGACGAGCGCAAACTTTCAACTGTCACAGCTCAACACTCGCACCACGCTGCTCAAACACAAAGAAGGACGCTCGAAAAGAACGCACAGGTATACACACGACAAACGCGAACTAAAGACTGTCACAGTTGTTATTTCTTCGTTTTTCATCAGCGCGCTGCAAGTGTCGACTTTGCCAGCGCCTCCTTGTTGAACACACCTGTGCGCCTCCTGCGGCGTGTGCCATTCGAAGCATTGCTTGACCCGTGATCCACATCGCGAATGGGTACAGAAATAGGCCACTTTTTAGTGGGCGTCTCAAGAGTTCAAACTACTCTAGTTCAAACAAAATCGAGGAGCGTCGCTTCAAAACACGCCCTTCTAATCATCTCGCGAGTGGTATTGAACACCCCAACGTGCCTCCGAGGTCGGCGTACCACCAGCGGTAAATGCTCGTCATTAGCATCCGACGCCGTTAGCATGGAGGAAAGATGAACCATCTTCTATGGAATGATGGATAGTAAACGGACTCGCCCAAGCTTAATTTTGGCTCCGTACGGCTCTGTGGCAGCCCCTTTGTCGCTAGATGAAGTTCAGCGAGAAGTTCAGCAGTCCCACTTCAAACACCCCCCGATCCGGACGAAAACTTGGATGCAGATGTCACACTTGCGGAGGTAAAACAGGCCCTTGCTTATATTACGCGGGACACTGCACCAGGGCCGGATCGTTTAACATACAAGGTGCTCCGAAATTTAGATGATGTATCTCTACAGGAGCTCACGGATCTCTTTAACGAACACTGGAGCAAGGGCACGTTACCTTGCGATTGGAAACATGCCCAGATTAATCTGATTCCCAAATCGGGCAAATCACTACTTCTCCAAAATTTACGACCCATCTCCCTCACGAGTTGTGTAGGCAAACTTTTTGAGCACGTCGTTCTCCGGCGACTACAACCACATTTAGAAGCTCATAACTTCTTTCCTAACACCCAGTTTGGCTTTCGCCCCAACCTATCTGCACAGGATGTCCTCCTGCATGTTAAAGAGACCCTGTTTCATCCCAAACGACGGACGGCCCGAACCAGAGCCATTCTCGCATTAGACATACAAAAGGCTTTTGACAATGTAGGGCACGAACACATCCTTAGGACACTGGCCACCACTGGCTGCGGCCGTAGGACCTGGCATTATGTCAAAGCCTTTTTGGAAAATCGCACCGCCGAGGTTAGATTAGGTTCACTCACATCCACCACTTTTGCCCTCCCGAACAGGGGTACACCCCAGGGAGCGGTCCTATCACCACTCTTATTCAATGTAGCCATGGCCCCATTGGCGAAAGCCCTCGCAGATATTCCTAAATTACAGCACGCATTTTATGCGGATGATATGACTCTGTGGGTGTGCCATGGCTCCATTGGGGAGGCACAAGATCTTCTACAAACAGCTATCAACGTCATCGAGAAGCATATTAGCACAATGGGTCTTCACTGTTCGCCAGAAAAGTCCGAATTACTTACAATTAAACCCCACACGCGCGACCCAAGCATTGACCTGTTCGTACATGGTCAACCTGTGCCAAGAGTACATAAAATCAGGATATTGGGTCTACACATCCAATCAAACTTAGATGCAAATTTCACCTTGAACCTTCTTGATAAGCAAATCAAGCAAATTTCAGGACTTATTCGCCGGATTGCTTCGCGCAATCACGGTCTCTCTGAGAAGGACACAATGCAAATTGTTGAAGCTTTGGTGGTAAGTCGCCTCGCTTACCATCTTCCATATCACCACCTCACTCAAAAGCAAATACAACGGGTGAACAGTCTAATCAGGCGGGCGGTCAAGACCGCACTGAGGCTGCCGATGCGCACCAGCACTACTCACCTCCTACAGACCGGTCTGTATAATACCGTCCAGGAAATTATAGAGGCACAGAGGAGCAACCAACTCTTGCGCCTCTCTCGGACACCCACAGGGCGGAATCTACTCCGCACCCTGAGGCTCGAGCCAAGCGACACGATGCGTAACGAAGAAGCATGGTCCCCTATTCCGATAAAGGTCGCGGCGCACATGCAACTCAAACCATTGCCACGCAACATGAATCCACAACGCCACCCAGGCCGACGCAAGGCACGCGCTGATTATTACACACGGTGGTACAGAAATCGTGATGACGTCCTTTATGTCGACGCTGCGGTAGGCCCGCTTGAAGGAACGGCCACAGCTGCTGCTATGACAGAGGACGGACGCATTAACATCTCCGCGTCGATTAAGACGGCTCACCCCGACGTGGCTGAGGGGGGTCGCACTAGCCCTAGCAGTGGCGCATGCGGCCGCAGATTCTACAATTACAGAAATCTGCACCGATTCACAAAGCGCCTATCGATATTTCCGTCAGGGCATAGCACCAAACACGGTTTCACGCATTTTGCGAAACATCCCTTCGCTTCCCCATCCGGTGACTATCACGTGGGTGCCTGGACATGAGTGTATCCCCGGGAATGAGCGCGTTAATGCGCATGTCCGAGGTCTTTCCATCCGGACCCTGGAGGACCACTCATCCAAACCCGTGAAAAAGCCAGAAGAGGGAATCTGCACCTATCATCAGATTACGTCCTATTACAGGAACGGCAGACGAGATTTGCCTGCCCCTCACTACTCCCTTTCCCCTAATCAGAGCTCAGTCTGGCGCCAGCTCCAGACGAAAGCATTTATTTCCCCCTATCTGGCACATCTATTTTACCCAGCTCTCCATCAACCATATTGCACCACCTGTGGGGCTCCCCGGGCGGATCTGTTCCACTGTTTGTGGAGCTGCCCAAAGCCGCTGGCGGTAGACCCTATTCCCAATCCTTCCTTTTCCTCGTGGGAGGCCGCTCTTCGGGCCACTGGCTCGGACGACCAGCTGCGGCTGGTCGACCGCGCCTGCCTTGAGATGTCGGCCAGGGGGCTCCCGGACGTCTAGGGGCCCAACCACACTAACTTGAATTGTTTCAATAAAGTTGTATCCATCCATCCCATCACCACCTTGACCCGTTTAGACGCACCAATTCAAATTAGCTCACGAGGTTCACAACGATCCGCTCTTTTTATCTAAAACAGAAACCGAAACACAACAATAAAAAAAAAAGCCACAAGTGCGTTTGAAGCCGCAAGCATGAAGACTAGGCGAATCAATATACTAAGCATCATTCCCATGGCGGCTGAAAATTCGTAGTGCCGGAGTATCCCGAACATGGTAGGAAACTCTATGTCGTTCTGATTTGAGCAAAGGCGGCGGCGTCCGCGCACGACCGCACTGGAACGTGACACTTCAGTGGCATAGTTGCTCTTGTCCCGTTATCAGGCGCGTGAAGTGTGCCGGCGGACGGCCGGAAAACAGCGGCAGACAGCGTCAAGCGTCAGAGGTGGTGAAACACGGCGTTTCCCTCTATGAGCTTCGACAGCGGACATCAGAGTGAGTGAAAGAGATAAGATTAACGACAACTTTAGCCTAGAAATAGACTCACTGGGCTTGCTACTCCAGGTGTAGTAGATGATATAGGATGAAAGCGAGACACACAGTGAAGTGTGTCAGAAAAGGAAAAAAAGAAAAGAAAACACAGACCCGCCTTCATTTGCCGAAGCTGCTATGCTCTTATCCGGTCGTACACGCGTACTCAAGTCCTCAACCGCATTGTAACGGCAGCCGCAAATGGCTGTGATATTTTTCACGACCACATCGCACACGTAACAGGAATGTATAACTCGCACTCTAACTTGGCCTAAGGGCAGGCTTTCGACATTAAAAAAGAGCATATGTTAATGCATGATTTCTGGGTTTTTACATAGGACACCACGATATGATTATGAGGCACGCCGTAACGCGGGGACTCCGAATTAATTTTGACCACCTGAAGTTTTTTAGCGTCAAATCCAAGTAGAAGGGTCTTCAAGCATTTTGCGCTTACGCAAAAACGGTCGTTGCTGCCGAGAATCGAATCCGAGCCCTCGAGCTTAGCAGCGGGACACATTACCTGCTAAGTATGCGTGAATGTGTTTTTTCACATGCAACAATTACATTTCACATCGCTTTCTCTTCTAGTGCCAGCCGGAACTGTGCCCGGCTCAATGACACAATGTGGAGTAATCTCAGCAGCGAATGCTTGGAGCATGAACCAGATCGTTCTAAATGTGCTTTGCCAGTACGACGATACGAACTATAAAAAACACAAACTTAATACATAGTTTAAGCATGTAACAAAACCGCTGCAAAGGCCAATCGTAACGCCAGCTATCTCCCTTTCTTCTGAGCTAACTCCCTGTATAATAATAACACGCCGTAGAGGAGGGCTCCGGAAATATCGACATTCTGCGGTTCTTTACCCTGCACTGATATTCAATACTACACGGGCGTCTAGAATTTCGCCTCCATCAAAAATGCTGCTGGCGGAGCGGGAATCGAACCGGCGACCTTATGCGAAGGAAAGTAATGGCTGTGTAGCACACTTTCTTTTCAGCCAGATACCGTTTATCAAAGCATGAGCTCCTGTCCGACCACGTTCTCTCTGTCAGCGATAAGAAGCCGGTGAACGTCCGTCCTCGACAAGGGCAAGGCCGTCACCTCGATAAGCGCACACGCATCCGCAAACGACGCGCGCGACCCCATAAGTCTGATTGTCGGTGACATCCACTGAGTGCTTGCTCGTTGTCCGTCGCGTTGACCGCGGCATTCCTGTGCTATAGGCGACACTCGTAAACGCATTCTTATCTACTTCACCTGGCGTTTGCTTTCAAATCTCGCGCAATATACAAAACGCGATACATTGACTCAACGGCGAAGTGCTTAACTAATAGAGGAAAATGAGTTGCTCGTTTCAGCAGCAAAGTGATGCGCTGTTTGGACTACACCCTAAAGGCCTGACCACACGTGCACGTTGCAGTGTGTCAGCGCCTGGCTTTTTGATGCGGCGTCGCGCCCTCTCCCTATTTAGAAAGAGGGCGCGGCTACACGCAGCTGCGCGCACTCTCTCTCCATAGGAAGAAGGCGCGCCGCCGCGTCAGGAAGCCACGCGCTGACGCGCTGCGACGGGTACGTGTGGTCAGGCCTTCAGAAAAAAATATACTCGGTACTCCCCTTCGGCGAGTCCAGATTTGCCACGTATACATGACTCTCTCTGCAAAGATACGCGTTAACGCTCTTTTGGGTGCTACGACTCTCTGACAAGAGAGTTCAGTCTCTAAAGACAGTTCACATGTCTCTTTGAAGAGAGTCATGTATACGTGGCAAGTCGTGGCTCACAAACGGGAGTCACATGACTAAAAACCGAGGGTGCTGGCAACACTGAGTCACAGAAAAAAGATCCACGCCATCTCCACGAAGTGAACGCTGATGAGTGGGGTGAAGCTCCAACGCTTATCGGTAAAACCGTGAAACATTCGCCCCATATATCAACGAGTGGTCTAGGAAGTCGCGCTTGAAGCGCGCTGTCGGCGCCTCCAGTCTCGGGTAGCGACCGCTTCAGGCGCTTGGCCACTGCATCCCGCGCCCGTTCCGCTTCCATGTTCGCTTGTCGCCGCTTTCGTCTCTCTTCGGCCTCGCAGGCAGAAAGAGAATGTGTGGTCTGATCGTTATGACGTATAGTGGATACATTCGATGTTCTTCGCCGTGATGGCAGAAAGAGAATGTGTGGTCTAGAACGCGCTTATTCTTCATGGTCATCAGCGTGATCGTCTTCATCATGCCGTATAATGATTACCTTGCATGTGCTGTGCCATGATGGCAGCGTCATCGTCATCGCACTAGTGTGGCTACGCCAGCAGGAGACCGAGGCCCGGCTAGAGGAGCTTCGCCCCTAAAAGGAGGAGGGAGGTTGTGAAGAGGACATGCTCTTCCTCACCAGAGGCATGGGATGCAGTGCTGCTTAATTTTTTAGATGCGAAGCATCTTGCGCTCAGGGAGCTTTGTCCGTCCCTCCCGCGTCCCGCGTCCCCCGTCCCCCGTTCCGCGTACGTCCACTTTCATGAAGTAGGGAAGCACCCATTATGCGAACCAGAACACTGTAGTAATATGACGGCCGTCAACCACTACTACAGTCATCAGAGTCATGGCCGAGAGCACAGAGAGGCTGCTTAGCAATGACTAGGCAGGTGGTGTCTGTCGCCCAGGTTGACCCCATTCCTTGATCTTGCTTGCATGTGTTTGGAGGGGGCTTAGTACGTCCCTCCTTCCCGCGTACCACACCACCACAGCGCATGCGCGTCCCCTCCCCCCTCTGTCTCCTACGTTCACCCCCTTTCTCTCCTCTAGGAATCATCTACTCTACGAAGCGTCCCCTCCCTTATCCTCTCTTACGCTCACTCCTTTTCTCTCCTCTAGGAATCATCTACTCTACGGAACGGCTCCGGCGTCCCACAGCGCATGCGCGTCCTCTCCCCCCTCTCTCCTCTAAGAATCCTCTACTCTGCGGAGCGGCTCCCGCGTCCCACACCCCCACAGCGCATGAACGTCCCCTCCCCCTATCTCTCCTCTCCTCTAGGAATCCTCTACGGAGCGGCGCGCACGACAGGTGGTGTGACAGCTGCATACTCCACTGGGGGCGCCACGGTAGTTCCGCGGTATGAAAATGACGGAGCGCGCGCGCGTCATTCTCTCTCCTGTGCAGCGCCACGATGAGCGCCCGGACCGCTGCCGTGAAATGAGAGCGGCGACGTTCCTCCCGCGCAAGCTAATTATCTTCCCGCTGCTTCGCATCCACGCATGGTTCCCTTTAGTGGGAGATGGGGAAATTTTTTTCCAAGACTCCTGATTGCACGCCATCATCACCAGCAGCAGTAGCAGCTCATTACAGGGAAACGTTGTCTTCCCATTTTCCGCCAATTAACCGCGTCCTGTGCTTGTTGCGGCTACGTCACCCTGCGAACATCTTAATCTCATCTGCCCACCTCATTTTCCCGCCACTCCTTACCACGCTTGATTCCATTGGACTTGACTCCGGTGGAACAGACCTGATTCCTTTGGAATAAAGTCGGTTTTAGCTCATAATGATCAGCGATTGTCATGGTTTCTCATTACATGCCCTGCCCATGGCCATGTCGTCTTGTTGATTTCCACTAAAACTTTCTTGACACGCGTTTGTTCCCCGGCCAACTCTGCTCCACTCTTCTTAATATATACCTCGAGCTGAAGACCTAGATTGCCATCAAACAACGCTTCATTTATTCATTCATTCATTCGCTCATTTATTCTTTATTCCTTAAAGGCCCCAAACAGGGGTATTACATAAGGGGTGGAACTACAAAAAATAATACGTTGTTACAGCGAAAGAAACGTAGACACTTTTAGATGCGAAGCATCTTATGCTCGGGGCTATGTCCGTCCCTCCCGCGTCCCGCGTCCGCCGTCCCGCGTCCGGCCATTTTTCATGATGTAGGGAAGCACCCATTATGCGAACCAGAACACTGTAGTAATATGAAGGCCGTAAACCACTACCACAGTCATCAGAGTCATGGCCGAGAGCACAGAGAGGCTGCTTAGCAATGGCTAGGCAGGTGGTGTCTGTCGGCCCAGGTTGACCCCATTCCTTGATCTTGCTTGCATGTGTTTGGAGGGGGGCTTAGTCCGTCCCTCCTTCCAGCGTCCCACACCACCACAGCGCATGCGCGTCCCCTCCCCCCCCTATCCTCCTCTCCTACGCTCACCCCTTTCTCTCCTCTAGGGATCTTCTACTCTACGGAGCGGCCCCCGCGTCCCACACCCCCCGATGCGCATGCGTGTCCCCTACCCCTATCCTCTCCTACGCCCACCCCCCTTTCTCTACTCTAGGAATCATCTACTCTACGGAGCGGCTCCGGCGTCCCACATCCCCACAGCGCATGCGCGTTCCTCTCCCCCTCTCTCCTCTAGGAATCATCTACTCTACGGAGCGGGTCCCGCGTCCCAAACCCCCCACAGCGCATGGCGTCCCCCTCTCTCTCTCCTCTCCTACGGTTCCCCCCGTTCTCTCCTCTAGGAATCCTCTAAGGAGCGGCGCGCGATAGGTGGTGCGACAGCTGCATACTCCGCTGGAGGCACCACGGTAGTTCCGCGGTATAAAAATGACGGAGCGCGCCTCATTCTCTCTCCTGTGCAGAGCCGCGATGAGCGCCCGGGCCGCTGCCGTGAAACGAGAGCGGCGACGTTTCTCCCGCTCAAGCTAACGATCTCCCCGCTGCTTCGCATCCACACATGGTTCGCTTTAGCGAGAGATGGGGCAGTTTTTTTGCGTTGCTTCGGCAAGGCACGAAGCAAACAAAGTCGGCCTCATGCACTGACTTGATAGGGAAGGGGGCGCTGCGACAAGCCTTCGCCCCCCCCTGAAGGGGGAACCCTGCGCACGCCTATGGGTATTTCCCATTGGCTAGAAGTACTTCGTTTCTGTTCACTGAAGGTGCTTCGGATTTCAGAGTTGGCTTTACGGACATTTCGTTGTCCTTGACTCTCGAGAAATTCAAATGTGACGTTTGGAATATAAATCTCAAGGGGGGGTCACTTGCAAGGGGTGTCCGCCCCAGCCTTGGCACGGGGGGGTCAGGACCCCCCTGAGCCCCCATGATTTACGCCACTGGAAGACAGGGCTCGCGTAAGGTGCAGCTACCGGCTCCCAGCACTGGTCCCGCGCCTCACCCTTCGAGTTCCCCTCTCACATATAAGAGCCCCCGCCTGCTGACGTCACATGCCTCTCACTTCTGGGCGTGTCGTGGTGCAGTGAACTAAAAGAAGTGTAGTGGGCTCACTGGCCTCGAACACAACACGTGATCAGAGATTACGGTTTGATGGCGTCATCATGTGACCTCATGGTGCCAAAATGTATGACGTCATCATTATGTGACTTTGATGTCACATGGACCGAGAATAAAGAGAAGGCTCACAGCTAATCAGCAGTTAACGAACACAGTCAGTGCGAGTGCAACACTCAGACCCCTAAGCC